>DWTU01001493.1:0-13117 GCA_018251515.1 Cecropterus confusis | reverse complement strand
GTGGTGGAGTGGTCACCACACCGTTCTGACACGCGGTGGGTCCCGGGTTCAACCCCCGGCCGGACAGACATCTGAATGACGAGTTTAGATTTCTGTTCTGGGTCTAGGTGTTGGTGTATTTGTCTTTGTGTGTTAATGGCACTCACGACACAGGAGAAAATCCTACTGTGGGGCTATGAGTATAGAAACCGTTTATTATGAATTGTAGTTCGCCCGGGAAGAGTTACTCTGTTACATCTGCGAATGTTAATCTATACTCTGGTCACATTCGATCTTGAATAAATGTAAACAAACCATATAAATTCCTATGTAGGCTTATCACAATCTTACACGAATTTCTATACAAATGCATTTTATAATCTACCAAAGTATGCATTCAATTTCCGCGAAGTAATTTAATTGAGATGAGTTGATTAACTAATAAGGACCAACTGCAAAATAATATGGTAAAACCGGTCAAAAACCTATTACTTCTTGATCAAAAAATAATGTATGCACCATTATCAGGAACTCAGAAATTGATGGCAAGTACTTTATGGTTAAAACATCAAGTGCAATGCGTTTTAATGCTCTATACATTTACTTAATCACAAAATAAATCGTATAATTTATAAGTTGCAAATAAAAGTTAATGGTAGGTAAAAAACAGCTGATAGAACAACGCAAAGTTTCATTCCGCTGCCTGTCAGTTGCGAGGTAACGCTTTGTTATTAAACATTCCATATCGAACTTGCCCCGAGTATAGTGTAGTTTATTGGGTAGAGCTGGCGCACAGTTTTGAATGTGATATAATCCTCCGTGGTTCGATTCCGAAAGCACCACCGCCTGGACTATTTTTGTCCGATAACAGCTTTCTTAAGCGTTGCTGTGTTCTGGTCTTATGAGTGTGGTAAGAGAGACACACTTATCCGAGGCGTTCCAAGTTAGTCCTCAGTGGTAGCAACGCAGGCCCGACCAGGTGGACAGATGACTAGAAGAAGACGGCGGGCTACCGCTGGATTCAGATGGCGCAGGACCGCTCGAAGTGGCGCAGGTTAGGGGTGGTTATGTCCAGCAGTGGACTTTTAAGGGCTGATGGATCGATGATGGATGGACTGCAAGCTCATTTGCTACTTTAGACGTTTATAGAAATACATATATTTTTACCCGTAATTATTTGTAAGTCTATATATCGGTGTAATCTAGTCATTACTCTGATTAACTTTAAATAGTACAAGCGTTCTACTAAGTTGATCGCCTCATATGTAAGTCAAGACGCATCCACGTCGTATCCCATACTAGGAAAAATCTGATGGATGTATGGATGATGATGGTAGCAACGCATCAGTGGCCAATTACAGATAAAACTGATCTTATTAAGGGTTGGTTACAGATGTTTTCCTTGGGTGACAGTGGCCACTCACCGTCAGGTGGACTGCACGCTCGTTTGCTTCAATATTATAAAAAATATTACTTATACATTAATGAATAATGTAATTTGAAAAATGTTTATCTGAACGTAATATTACACGCAAATGCTAGTAGTACCTATGAAATGTTACTTCTCACCTTAATACGCAAAGATTTAAATCGTTAGATTAAAACCGTTGTTGCGAACGCGCGCGCTTATAATGTGTGTACAGTGTGCAAAGTATTTACAGAGGATTTTAGTACTCTCAATGACTTGAAGGGCCATTAACGATTGTAAAAAATGTGAAATTATTGATTGATATGACTATTCAAATTTTACTCGTATAAAGAGTAATATGGTTTTCATAAAATTCCTGGGAAATTCATTTGTATAATTACAAATTTCTATGTATCTGAAATTAATGTTACAATTTCTTTAAATAGATTAAGTACTATGCATAACATTAGATCTTACAATTATTTTAAGTTTTAGTGAGTTTTCTCATTTATTTGTCGATTCATATCTTTACGGTCTAACGATTTAAATCCATACATTGAAAGTATGTTTTAATTTGCTACATCACTTCTTAATTATCACTGGCTCTGGATCTCATTAACGAGCCTTAGATACGAACGATAACACTTTAAAAAAAATTACCAAACTTCCAAAACTATTTTCGAAATTATTTTTTATGTGAACCCAGAATTATACTGACAATTGATGGAACTTTACAACCCCGTTATTGATTTAAATTCGCTTCACTATTCATTATTATATACATATTATTATTATTACGTTTCTGTCCGTGTTTGTATGTTTGACGGGCGCTTTGTGTTTTTTGTTTGTAGTCGTAGAGCACAGTCGCGAGGAAGGCGTCATCACCCGCATCGAGGTATCCTACACTTTGCTTTAATATGTACCTTATGTATGGCGTGTGTTAACTTGAGTGGGTATGTGCCGGGGTCATTTGAATTTACTTAAGAAAATACTTACAAAGATGAAAAAAAAACTTAAATTAAAATTTAACTTAATATAAACTTAAAAATTATTTTTTAAAACTATTACAGCGCGAACGATTTTACGTAATTAATTATGTTTTTTAAATCTCTGTCAAAACAATTAATGAAATTCGTTCGTTTTCATCTTATAAAATATTCATTGGCCTCGTTAACAGGCATTAACAGGCATATCAATATAAAAATAAAATTTACCTCATTGTATTATTATTTTACTGATTATTATATTGGTAAATAATTAGAGAATATAAACGACTAAATCCTCAAATGAAGTTTGAGGATTCATGTTATAAATACACAAAGTGTTTCAATAGCACCTTTAGTGTACATTTAGTATTTGAAAAAATAGAACTCAGTATTCAATTAAACTCATAAACATAATGTACTTTGGTGTTCTACATAACAGTTAAATTGTTCATAAATTTGTCGCTAAAAACCTATGTCCAAACTTGAAGAAATCTATTTATTGAATACCATCTGAAGCTCGGCACATATCTACCTGATGAGGCGTAAATCCTAGCATGCCCCCTTACTTTAGCTTTCAAATCAGCCGACATAAACTAACGCCAACTAACTTAACTTTTCTTATCCTAACTAACAGTGTGATTTAACTAACAAGCCGAATAGATCCGCGCTGTGTTGTGACGTCCGCTCGTGTACCGTCCGATCACCGTCAAACAGATCCGAGGATATTTGTGTGAGCAAAGTACTGTTTTATGCGGCATTTGGATAATCGCGAACAGTTCGTCAAATAATTTGCCGAACATTGACGAGGTTACATGCTCGTCTTGTTTGACAAGTTGTATGTAAACGTCTCTCTCTAATACAGAGGTATAATCCATTGTGACGCGCTAAAAACCCTACACCGTCTCATGAGAATGCCACCGAAATGACGAAAGCTGAGACTTTGCTCAGGGAAAATCTTTACTCTTGATTTATATATTTTTAACTTCACCGAACACAGACGAAAAAAGACGCGAATGCGAGTAATTAAACAACCTACTCGAGCGTATTCGCTAGTCATTCCATCTCACCGGGAATAGATTTTTAGCGCGAATCAATCAACTTTAAAGGATTATGTGTCTGTATTCGTTCGCGGCGTTTACACGCTCGTCATTATTCAGCGAGTTACTCGAATCGTTCGCGAGTATTGGAATGTTTCATAAAGTATTGTTTCAATAGAGCCAGAGAAACCCGGGCGGGCGTCACGCGCTGTCGCTGAGAAGAACGTGCGGTGGTACTCATAGAGCGTTGTGATACAGACGGGCACCGTGACGGTGCCGGCCGGGACCGACCCGAAGCTCATCCTCGAGATGTTTGACCGGCAGCGCTCCCCGCTGGCCGTGCCCGTGCCCGCCGCCGCGGAGACCCACTAGCCCTTTTCGACCCCATGAGGATCGGCACGGAACTACCCCACTCGCTCACACCGTTCGCCCTCCACACCGCTACGGAACCGGCACGCAGAGACCCGCTGGCCCCTCTGGCCCCTCGTATGAGGGCCGCGCAAGTCATCGTTTCTAGAGCCGCTCCGACGAAAGTCGTCTATCCGAACGTCGTTGCGCCCAAGGTTTCGAAGAATGCTACGGATGCGTCTAAGCCTGCACCTCTCAAGTCCGCTTTGAAAAAAACCAAGCTGAGCACCGGTATCGTTAATAAGGCCCGAGCCGCTTTAAGAAAACCAGAAACGGTATCGGTTGCTGACGCCAATATTGGACCCATGTGCGCTTTGAAGAATACCTGTCCGGCCACAACTATGCCTGGTCCCAATATTGGGCAAAACATCGGCACAGGGAAAAGTTATCCGAGTTCAACGACGCCTGCCTTCAATATTGGACCTAATTCCAATGCCAGGGAAACCCGTTTGGAGGCAATTCTGTCTGGCTCCATTATTGGGACCACACCCGGTAAGAGGAGTACCCATCCGGTCCCGACTAGGTCTAGCCCCAATAATGGGCCCACACCTGGCAATAGGAGTACCCATGCGGATCCACCTATTCCAAGCTCAAATATAGGACCCACACCCGACACGGAAAATCACCCAGATCCAACTATGCCGCCGCCTGGTGTCGTAATCGTCTCCAGAGCAGCTAAGAAAAAACCGGCCCCTCTCGTGCACGGAACTATCTCCCGATATGCCATCGTAGGCACCATTGCACCCAAGCGTCGTAACCGGAAAGTCCGTCTATCACATATCATTGGAAAGTGCGAGCCCGGCAAGAGTTTGGAATTCGATGATTTGAACATAATCTCGATGCCGCTGGAACATGACGGAGGCCAGAATGAATCTGGTGAACCGGTCATAACGAACGCAATGCGGAACAGGCATAGATTGGAACTGCTCCGTCGGTACGACCTGAGCAATCCGATAGGTGTTCCGCCTCAAAATATAAGACCGGAGTTCTTGAAGTCGCTAGTAACGCGGCCGAAACCCCGCAAAGTCAAAGTGCAGGTAGTCAACAGACGAGTCTATCATGACTACAACCATCCGAATTTTACAGGTTATGGCACATTTTCATTCTTAACAGCATGCAGGATATTCTCGCTCATAGTCCTCGGGTATTTCATGCTCCAATACAAGGACAGCTAAACGTACGGGCGCGTACGTACGTTTCAAAGTAGCACGTAACTTTGCGATGAGTATTCGTTACTTGAATTTGTATTTTATACACTATTGAACGACTTCATAATTATTATTGTCTTGTAATCGGTATTTCATCTAGGTGTAATTTATGACTTTTGTAAATTTTATCGTCTTAAGTCGTAATTTGTAAGTAAATGCATTTTATAAAGGATAGTTGAATTATTTTGCCCTGTCAATTATTTTGCGTGCAAGTATGTCTTTTTTTTATAAATTTTAATTTTATTCTATCTATATTAAGATCCACTTCGTTAAAATGTTATGTTGCAACTTACGTGCAAAGGTACTTAAGTAAAATCAACATACTTAAAAACCCTCCATTTAAAGTTTTAATTTTTTAAATATTTAATCTGTATAGTATTCCGTTGCGTTCGAATTTCAATTATGCACGAGTATATATTTTTTTATTTTAGTACAAAAGTGTTAAAGCCATAATTTTTTGATGTAGCAACACTGCAATTAAATTGTGGAATGTGTAAAACAATATTATTATAAATAGTATAATAATTATAGTGAAGAAGCGAAATCATTTTTATTTAGATTAAGTTAAACATTTTTAAACATTCATAATGAATGCGCGATGTGCCTATTTATTTCTTTTTTTATATCGAAGAGAATTTTATTTAGGTGTTATTATTAGCTATAGAACTATTTGACAAGTAATGACTAGTAAATTAAAATATAATTAGCATTTTTTTAGATGTTTTCCATGGCGTATGTTAGCAGTTGCTATTCTTTTTTTTTATTGAAATTGAACGTTATTTTAACCCAACAACGTTTTATTGAATTGTATATTCAGTAAATATTTAATGTAATAAATTATAATGAACGATGTGGTAGTTACGCAATATGTATAAGCGCGTAGTTTTAAATTTGCGTCTTTATAATTTAATATTGTATCTATTTTAATCTGGTGTCTTTTGCGTTTTTAATGGCAGCTGAGGTACAGATTAGACGCACGCCATTTTAATTTTTAATGACAATTTTGTACGTACTGTACAATGGGGCGTTCCACTGAATTACCAAAACGACCGCGATCGTACAGATGCCTCACTTTAATAAACAAAGTGCAAGGGAATCAGACTACGGTCGTTACGATCGTCAAGTGGAACGCGGGTATTGACAACAGTATTTCACGGGCAACAAATTATTTTAAATATAAAGCCACTCACAAGCAATACTTCTTGTAATATAAGTCTTCTGTAATTTCCTTATATCGATCTAAAACGTTGAATTGTATCGCTTGCTTTGTATTATAAAATAATTCCAGAGATATAGAAATCTTGGTTTATTTTGATTTTCACTACATTAATGAAAATAATAAAATTCAAAGAAGTATAATTATTTGAATAAAAAAACAGAACTTCGTGGTATATTCCATTTTTACAAAACATGTGCCTGTATAACTTAAATAAAAATAAATAAAATTTAAATAAATAACATATAAATGTAACTGCAATGTAAGCATATTTAAACAATCTAGATATCAATACAATACCTAAATGGTCCTTAATATATAATATATATACATATATACATAAGACTGAAGTAGCAAACGCAGTCGACGCAAATGCAGTCCACCCGATGGTTAGTGGTTACTACCGCCCATGTATAGAACATATACAACAGGAGTTCTTTCTGAAGTCGATCACAGATGCGTTGCTACTCCCGACGATTAAGATGGTCGCCTCATATATAAGTCACACACACACCCTTCCAGCGAAACGCAAGAAATGCTTCACGCTAGAAATGGGTGTGACGGTGGTACCTCCCCGGTCGAACTACGCTGGTTCTACCACCTACTGAACACCAACTAAATATAGAAGTATTGTTTGTGAAAATGGCGAATGAACATCACACGTTGTGATAAAGAGGGGATTGATTTTCGTTTTAGACATAGTATTCTATTCTAGACGTAAGTTGAACGTGCCTGTTATTTTTTTAAGAATGCTTTTAGCCCACATAGTGTATGTATGATGATGTAATTGCTGCATAAGTCAAACCGCGTCCAGACTTTTGCATTTATTGTACAATTTTCTCTACGCTATTGTATTTTTAATATTTGATACGAACTTGCTATTTGTATCCTAATCTTACATGAGAATAAAAGCTAATATTAAAATTGTTTTGTTTCATTCAGCGTAGCGCAGACTATTTTTATATTTGAGCACTTTAAGCATCTAATAATAGGATAAACTGCCATCTAGCGGCGTTATTTACCTTACATAGTTTTGATATTTTATACTAGATGGCGTTATAAAAATTTACCTCGCATTTCTGCATAACGATGTTGAGAACGTTTGTAGGTTCGTATAAATATGCTCGGATTTTGAATTTGGGTGACCCTATACAGCGCTTGCGTTGGCCCATCATGACAAAAACTTCAAAATAGATTCTTGCGTATGGCCACGGGCTGCCCCTGGTACGTGCGCAATGTAGACCTCCATAGTGACCTTGAGCTGACCACCATCGCTCAATACACGAAGCAGCTTTGTAAAAGCTGTAATTAACCCCAGTAAGATCAATCTTTCCTGAGGTTAGCTACAGATGCGATGCTACCTCTGACGCCTAAGTTGGAATGCCTCCGATAAGTTGTCTCCCTTCAGACCAAAACATAGCGGAGCATAACACTGCTGTTATTTGGCAGAAATAGGTGTGATGATGGTGTAATACCACAAAGAGTTCTACCACCACAATCTGTTTAGTCAATTCTATGTATGGTGCGCAGTTACTACACGCTCTATTGTCTTCCAATACATATGTATAGAGGTAAATGTAGCAATAATAGTCCTGGCATCATATTCTATTTCACATCTTAATATTTTATGTAGTATAAGTTTTATGTAGTCCGGATTGGTTTTATATGCCCATGGGTTGTAAAGAACTATACCAAGGAATATAAGTTGTAGTCGATAAGGATAAAAAAACTCAATTAAACGTAAAAATAGAAATTTATTCTCAACCATCCTAACTGTAACATTAACAACCTTGTTCCCTTGAAATTGACTCTTAGGACGTTCGCTATGACTTAGCGGGTACATCTCAGCTAGCGTATCTGTATTTGAAAACAGTAAATTCGAGCAACAGGTATTTAAACACGTTGGGCAACCGCTCGCACTTATTTTTCAAATGAGTTAAGCGGCGCCGCTGCGTACCGCGGTACACACTCGTCAGAAAATTCGTATAAAAATGACCATCGACATGAAGTGCGTAAAAATGGGCAATTCTTGCCCAATATTGAGTGACACATGGCAAAGTATGTGGCTTGATTTGCCAAAAAATGTTGGAACATTATTAGACACATTAGAAGAATTTTATTATTTATGAAATATTCAAATTATAAACAGTCTTATAAGACAGTCACAACCCACTGGACACAACTTGGCCAATATACCTATACGCTCGGAGACTAAACTGTACTAGTGTCACTGTATGAGGGAGCGGTTATCCTCGTCAAAAATCCGGAACAAACGTCCCGCTTCAGTTTTAGCGTACCCCCTAAACATCTTAACTAAAAATATTTTTCTACCTACGTAATAAACTATCCCTTATAATAAGAACACTTAAATATTTTGTCCCTTATTCAATAAAAATGGCCGGCATTAAATAAAAAATAAATTCTGTTCTTGCATGTACACATGAGAACGTAACTTTTAACACTACACATCTTTCAATGAATACCACGAACACGTCTTCTTGAACGACGGGCGTTAACTGAGAACAGATTCATGGTTCATTTCACATCTTTCGTGTGTCTCTTACAGAATTTTAAAAAAAGAGAATAAGCATCCTCGTCATTTTTCTCATTAAAATGTTGTATACTAATTATTTATCTTTTAATACGAACATACGACAAATTGGTTGGTTTCGCTTTCGATATGAAAAATCGAAAATCAATACAAAAACTAGCAATAGCCTAATTTTCACATATTTTAACATAAACATAATTTATTAAGTATTATCTGTGCCAATAAAGAAACTGTAAAATCAGGCTTTGTATTTACGTTTTGTGGATTCACAAATTGTACACTGAACGTATAAATACCCGGCTCGGTAGACATTTAAAGCGGCAACATAGATTCGGAGTCTGGATATCTCTACTCGTCTCTGAACTTATTCACTTATATACATCTGGACGATCCACTGATTACTTGTGGAGTTGCGGACACAATCACACCGAAGCCGAGACTACCATGCGTAAAAAGTACATTATTATTTATGCCAATGTAGACTATAACGAACAGTCCTGATTTTTTAAACAAGAAACTAAAATTAATTTATTGTTTCAATTCACTTCCTAGCTAATCTATTTCCTCTCAAAATTTGTATTATACCGTAACGGTATAATCTTGCAAAAATATTCTTTGGTACTCGATATATATTACGCGGTGGTCGCCAGCAGGTGTCGCTCGTGCGCCGTCCGCTCGTGCCGCTTGCGGTGGTCGGAGCGGCCGAAGCGGACGCCGCAGTACTTGCACGGGTGCTTCTTGACCTTTGTGTGGATTGCTATGTGGATCTTTAAATAGCTGGAAACAAGGAACGAGATACAAGATTATTGCAGGAATACTACTAACCTAACCTAACCTAACCGGAGAGGTACCACAGCCACACTTATTTCTGGCGTATAAACATAAACGCTCTCTACACTCATAGCCCCACAGTAAGATTTTCTCCTTGTCGTGGGTGCCATGGACAAACAAAGACGAATACACAAATACTCAGACCCATAACAGTCTAATCCCATCATTCAGATGTCTGTTTGGCCGGGGATCGAACCCAGGAGCCACTGCGTGTCAGACCGGTATGTTGAAGGCTCCGCCATGCTCATGTAGGTGCTGATTTCACCAAGGTACCACCACCCCATCTGATTCAAGCGACCATCTTTTATCCTCGGGAGTAGCAACCCATCTTCGATTTCAAGGAGAACCCCTGTTCATTATGAAGTTGCTAACATTTCCATTAGCGGCAGTTATCACAAAACTGCATGCAGGTATGTTGTTTCAATCGTAGTTAAGGAAAAAACCGCTGATCAAACGTACGCCGGCGTCCTAAACTTCATGCTGCAATGAGGACACTCGTACAACTTCAGCTCGTTGTGGGTGAACTTGTGGTTTTTGAGTGTCGTGGACGAGGTGAAAAACTTCCCACACTGGTTGCATTCGTACGGTTTCTCTTTTGAGTGACTTCTGAGGAAACATATATATTTATTTAGTAAAATTCCATATCTACTGTGGCGACTTCTCGCACTTATTCAAGAGATGGCGCAAATGGTGCGAGTATTCCGAACAACTGACTTAACACAAAGTATATTTACACAATTCGATATTTCAAAAATATTTATAAAGATAGTCTTAAAATATTTTTGTTTTGGACGTAATAAATTTCGGACCATATATATAACCCGGACGCATTAACATGACACCTGGTTCGATACCACCCGATCGCATAAGTGCCGCTGTCGACCTAACTTCATTCATGGGGTATTGTCAGAAAAAAAAACAAATTTGAAAAAATGTACTTATTTTTTGTTACTGATTAGGTATATTTTCATTACAAAAATCAATTCAATTAAATTACTTTTCCCGTATATTATGGTATTACGAATGAATGTTATTTTTTTTTTTTCATTTTTCAAAAAACGTCATAATCTTTTACACTATATAACGAAAATCACTTCGTATTTACTATACCCTTAATTCTAACACGGAGAGAAAAAAACGAACCAGGCGCCGTTTTTTAAAATGATATAGCCAATGTCACTCTCCAAACTAAGATGATTCTAATGATTTGTCATACGTCACAATCCGTCAAGCCGTTTGAAGTGCAGCGCGTGCAAAAAAATGGACATATACACATACATACATACGCTCGAAAAACATCACCCTCCTTCTGACGCAGTCTGGTAAAAACACTATAGAATCCATGCAACATAAAAATGATTACCCTTAACAGTGGGAACAATATAATAATTGTTGTGAGTCGTCCCTTCCGTCTGTAGCCGCATACCCCGCCGCCGCACGCGCAACACGTCCGAGAACACGAACCGCATGAATCTGGGCACAGCAAAATGCATACACCGTTGAAGTTAATCATAAATATTTAGCAATTTTTGCCTAGGACAACACACCTTATAAATTAGGTTAGTTAGGGTTATAAATTAATTAAGCTTTAGTAATTTTTCCATGATAAAATGCAACTTATAAATTAGGTTAGTTAAATCAATTAAGCTTTAGTAATTTTTCCCTGGGAAAATGCAACTTATAAATAAGGTTAGTTAAATCAATTAAGCTTTAGTAATTTTTCCATGGTAAAATGCAACTTATAAATTAGGTTAGTTAAATCAATTAAGCTTTAGTATTTTTTCCCTGGAAAAACGCACCTAATAAATTAGGTTAGTTAGGGTTATAAATTACTTGAGCTTTATTAATTTTTGCTTGGGAAAACGGCGCCTTATAAATTAGGTTAGTTAGGGTTATAAATTAATTAAGCTTAGTTTACTGTTGCACAAATTAACTAAAGATATCCATTGCTCGGTTTGTATTGTATGTTCTAATGTTTGTCGCAGCCATTCTTCTAACATTGACGACCCGCGTGGCGGAGCGGTCACCATACCGGTCTGACACGCAGTGGGTTCCGGGTTCGTTCCCGGCCAGACCAGACATCTGAATGATCAATTTAGATTCTGTTCTGGGTCTAGCTGTTAGTGTATTCGTCTTTGTGTGTCCATGGTACGACACAGGAGAAAATCCTAGTGTGGGGCTATGAGTGTAGAAAGAGTTATTTATTATTATTATTAAGAATAGGAAAAAATAAAAATTGTACAACAACAACAATAAGAACAACAAAATGTAGCAACAATATCAAAATGAGTTAAATTAAAAATAGAAAAAAGCATGAGGGGAGAATTGAAAACAGAAATCTATTTAAAGGGGTCATCCAAAAATCACGTCACACATTTATAATTTTTGAGAACTGCTGCTTTAATTCATTAATTTATATGTATGAACTTTCAAAATATGACATCACACTAGGAAGGGGGGTCTCACAAATTTGACCAGCTGTGACAAGGACGGGGGGAGGGGTCGACAAGTCGAGAAATTCTTATGACGTAATTTATGGACGGAATAACAGCTATAGGTGTAGGGATGGTTAGTTTTAAATATGATAATCACAACGTACCTTCTAACCAGCTTCGCCCTCCTTGGGGATAATCGGACATCGGCCTCGGGCGCGGGCTCGATCGACACCCGCACCTCCCCGGACCGCGTGTATACGGGGAAAGCGGGGATATGTAGTCTGAGGACACATTTATCAATATCATTATCATAATATATCATAATATCATTAATCTATGTGTGTGTGTGTTTGTGTGTAGCCGAGTATACGTTTGTGTCTATTTCTTGTATGTACATAATTGACGGTGATCATGGACGCCGCAAAGGCCTTTTGAAGGGAGCACCTGTCTTTGTGATTCGATAGACATGTTACCCACCTGATTTCTAAAAAAAGCTAAAACTACTACTACTAATATCAAATAACTACCCTCCTCCGGGGCATAAGTTGGCACCACAATTGACATTGGGGCGCATGTTTGCGGTCATGTGGGAATCCAATGTGTGAACGTGTGTATCCAGTGTGTCCATTTGTCCGGCGCATATTTGTTAGATTTGCTTGTGTCCGATCTGTACGTATGTGTCGGGTATACAAGTTCGGCGTGTACTCGTGTGCGTGCGCGTACGACTTATATTTGTGTGACTGTTCAGCGTAGATGCATGTCTGCGCACAAGCACATGTGTATATGTAAGCCTATGTGTATATGTGTAAGTAGGTGTGTGTGCGTTTCAAGGCGTTTGTAGATAGAAATAAGGTTGCAAGCGCGCGCGTGCATGTGCAAGTGTACGTATGACTGAATCGAATTAGTGGAAAGTACTCGAATAATTTGAAAAAATCGAATAATTCGAAATTATTAATTATTTTTGGTGTGCGGTTGCGCGTGCGTGCGTGTATGTATTCAGTGTGCGCGTTGGTATGTACATGTGCGTCTCTCTCTCTGTCTCTCTCTCTCTCTCTGTC
>DWTU01001492.1:0-13119 GCA_018251515.1 Cecropterus confusis | reverse complement strand
GCTTCAATGTAAAATTTAAATAACACTGAAATAATAGATGCTTGTACAATGTTATATCGGTCGGACGGATGGGACACGAATAATAGACAGTAACTGTTACAAATATCGATTAAAAAAATCATTATTACGAACGGGGATCCTTTTCCGCGAAACATCCCGCCCATAGAAAACTGCTCCATCACGTGTTCGTTTTCGTATGGAAATTAAATGGAATTTCGTATGAAAATGGAAAGAATTTCACACATAATACACCCACACCATCTCGTCACAGTTACAAGTATTTTAAAACATAATTTTTTGGACTACTGTTACTACTATTACTGTTATTACTATTTTCTGTTTCCCATCACTAGCCCATCTGTCTAAAAGATCAAGCTAACTTGTACAGGGTATAATTAAATCAATTCACTCTAGGCTTATATTACAGAGACCAATCAACATGAAATAAACTATATTTCTTTTTATTTTCACTAAATTTTAATTTCACTAAAGAACTTCAAATGATTTAATCGACATCAAGGACACAAATTCTGAATTACCTTCAAAGTTAAATAATATCCCTTATGGAACAAGGATCCCATAACATTTGCACATAGTTGTGTCATGCCACCCCGTAGTTTCTCAAAGTTCTTAAGTCTTGTGAGAGCCCATGTATTAGTAGCTGTGAACGCCACTAGAGTGTGGAGATGAATTAGAATACTCTGCATATCCAATGGAGATTCTGGCTTCAATTCCTCTAGGTACAAGCAGCATTTGTACAGGAGATCTTTTATGTGTGCTATCCATTGGAGACTATAAAAT
Source organism: Cecropterus confusis (assembly GCA_018251515.1). Taxonomy (NCBI): domain Eukaryota; kingdom Metazoa; phylum Arthropoda; class Insecta; order Lepidoptera; family Hesperiidae; genus Cecropterus; species Cecropterus confusis. The sequence continues at coordinate 12,318 of DWTU01001492.1, read as the reverse complement.
AAAGACAGAAAAAGATATAATACCAATGAGGCTGAATTGTATGGCAGAATTACTATAATGCCAGTTTAATTATGCAATAAATAGAAAATTTTATGCTGGATTCAGGTTCTTTCTTAATTCTTGAGTATATCATATTGGTTTCACAAACATATTTTTGTTTGTGAAACCAATATGATATACTCATCATCATACATCGTAAATTAGATATGAATGTGATACATTTTCATATATATATTAAAAATCATTTTATTATACAGTTGTATAATGAATAGTGGCTATAATTGACATTGATAATTCATTAACCACCCTTTCTAATACTCTACTCGATTTTGCTATAAAGGGCATTAAATTAGATGATAAAAAGTAACATTTCAAACATCATTAGGACATCTATTCTAGTTGTATTGGTTGGTTGGACCATTGTCAAGAGTTTATTAAGTGTTGCATCTGTAACACTCAAATTTTACGGCTATACTACAAATGATGTAATCTCTTATGTTAATTTTATTTAACCTCTAATAAATCATATGAAGAAGAAATACATTGCACATATGCTTACCTATATTCTTTATTCAAGAAAACTCCAACATACGACAATTTGACAGATTCCGAATGCAAGGTCTGTACAATATATTTACAAAGTCTTTCAAATCTTTTCCTGTCTCTTTGCTGTTTAAAGACAAGGAATAAACGGCATGTGACTCGATAAACATCCAATGCGGGGAGCAACTCAGGGGTTTGAGGTTCCTCCTGACATCCATGACTAGGAGACTCGCCAAGGAGCTGGTCAAAGTCATTCCTGTAAGATAAAAATTATATAAAGTAACAATTTATATTAAGAATAGAATGGAAATCATTTAGCAATAGTACCTTACTTGAATATTTCTAGTATATCCCTACATTGTTTACTAAGTAAACCCATACACAATAACTTGTTTTTTTTTTTTATAATGTGTAAGTAGCAAACGATTTGCAGCCCATCTGATGGTAAGTGGCTACTGCCGCCCATGGCCACCTGTAATCAATCCTAGAGATCAAAGTCTCACCTAAGTTTAGTCACAGGTGCGTTGCTCCCCTTGAGGACGAAGATGGAATGCCTCGGAAAAGTATGTCTCCCTTACCATACCCTTCAGACCAGAATACAGCAACGGATAACACGGCTGTTATGAGGCAGAAATAGGTGTGGCGGTGGTGCTTCCGGAGTCGAACCACAAAGAGTTCTACCACTGTTTTGTTAGGCAATACCTTTATATTAGAGAAATAACTTGTCCATAAACAAGTTGACATCTCAGCATCTTAATAAGGAATTATGAGTATTATCGATAATTACAATTACACATAAAATATTCACTACATCCAAGGACATAGCCAGGTTTCTCTATAGGGAGGGGCAGATCAAGAATGCGGGGGGAGAGGGAAGGCTAGAGACTATTTTGTGTTATTCATGGTTTTAATGAGATGCTCACATTAACTACTAATGTGAGTGAAAAATTAAAATCAAATAAAAAATAGAGGAAAAAAATCAAATAAAATATTTATAATAATGGTATTTGAGGAGGAATCTGTGCAGTTCATCACATAATCTTTAAAATTTCTCATACATTTTTTTTTTTGAAATAAAAAATGTCCTTTTTTTTTTATTTGTGACCAGCTGTTTTTGGGATTTTGCCCCCCCCCCCCCTCCCTCCTTACCTGCCTACAGTTTTCAATCCTGATACAGACTGAGAAAGGAAGTAATTAGGTCCATTTTATTACATTCATGATTTAAGTGGCATAAACATTCAAAAAATAAGATATGATAATTTACAGACAGTACAGATTATTTTATTTGAAAGGTGGTAGAACTAGTATAGTTTAACTAAGGCGGTACCACCATCACACCTATTTCTAGCATGAGACATGTAGATAGAACGGTATGTATGCTAGTTTACTATGAGGTGACTATCTTAGTCCTCAAGTGGCTATGCATCTGTGGTTTACTTTAGATAGACCATCTGTTCTGTGAGTTGGTTCCAATATCCATGGGCGGCTGCGACTAAATATCATTAGGTGGACGGCTTAGTTGCTACTTCAAAATAAAAATAAAAAACGAAATTAAATTTATATGAAATGGCGGTCAGTAATTAGCGGGAGTAACTGAAGCGGTCAGTACTCACAATATTTGCTTGATGAACCTCCGCCGGGCGAGCCAGCCCCGGATTATCGCCTGTATTTTCACCGCGGACTGCTCCCGCTTCTTTTCCAGCGCCCGTTCCTCCCTAGCCGCTTTTGTCTGCTCCAAGAACGTATCCTTACTACTCGACGACTTAGCGAACATCTTCGATCCCTATTACACACAATACAACTTTGTTTTCCTTTTCACTTTGTCTGTCAGGACCGCGAGCCCCGACACATAGTAACAAGGAGTTACCGCGGTGGAAATACCATTTTCACGTATTCTCACTCTCTTTACTGAATTATCACTCTGGTCAACAAATCCATGGCTTTAATAAAGGAAACCTGAAATTTTTAAATTTCTTCAGACGAAAAATCTTTCCAAGGAACTACGATTTCTGATTTTGTTTGACATTTTTTTATTGAATTGCCCTTTGTAATTTGTAACGATTATGTTGCCATATATGATATTTGAATTTATAAAAAATATATTTATCTATTCGAAAATAATTATTTGTGGAAGAACAAGACAAATTGACGTTTAGTTGATAAAACACATTTATTACTAAATCGAAACAATTTAAGGACAAAACATGCTTATAATTATAACATAATTTTTTCGTGACCTACGTCAATACCGCCACTCGTCATGTCATTGTCACTTGAATCGATAAAACAATTTGAATTGCCATATCATCAGGACACTGCCAAAATAAAGGGAGTTCACAATTTATTAATGATCTTTAATTAATATATTAAATCAGATGAATAGTAATTAAATATTAATTGATATTTATGTATCAACGAAGTGTTTTTACAATTTAATCCAATACCAACTATATAAATAGTAAGTATCTAACACTTTCTCATTGTAAATTTTAAATTCAAATGGCATTTCACCGTCCTATAAGTTCAACATATTATCACACTATCAACATTGTTAAAAATATTAAAACAAAAAGCCGACTACTGAAAACGATGTTTTTCTTTATATGTTTTAACGTTCATACGCTCCAAAAGCATCGCCCTCCTGACGTCAGTCAGTCAGGTAAAAACGTACATATTCATAACTTGTCCCGCATATCATATCAATGATTCTTTTATTTCAGCATGACGGTATGCAATGCACGCACAGTTTCATGTTGTAGAGTCTACAAAGCTCATATTTATACTTACGGTAGGCACAATGGCTTCTTGTAATCTACATTAAATAACAAAAAAACGTTTGTTTAGGGACACGTTTTAAATACACAATTAAACATTAAACCCAAACTTTTTATAAGATTAAGAAGAATCAAAAAAGCAAGTAGCATATCCAATGTATCGATATATCTGTAATCGATATATCAACTATACAAAAGATACAACGAAAATCGAAGAAAGTAGAACTTATAGCCCATTACAACTTCTCCTATGAACTAAGATTGTCGCCTCATTAAGATATTTAGAAATAGGTTTGGCGGCGGTAGATATCCCCCAGGTTGAACCATGTTGGATCTATCACGTTTCCAAATATGTCTACCAAATAATTTACAGCACTTTGACTGTTAGGGTGGTTCGCTTTATGATTCGACTCCAGAGGCATCACATCCACATCTTCGTCCACTTCTGCTCAACAGTAGCAACGGTTTTATGGCCAGCCTCAAGTTTATTTTTATAACATAAAAGTATCGAACGAGCATGCAGTTCACCTGATGTGACTGCCGCCCATGGACACTTGAAATCAATCTCAGATAAGATCAGACTCTTACCAGAGGTTAGTAACAGATGCTACCTCTGAGAACTAAGTTGGAACGCCTCGAATCGGTATGTCTCACTTACCACACCCTTTAGACCAGAAGACAGCAGCGCTTAACCTTGGTGTTATTAGGCTGAAATAGGTGTAGCGGTGATGCTTCCGGAGTCGAACCACAAAGGGTTCTACCACCTAACCTCAAGTACATCCACTTACCATTAAGTCGATTCCATACCTACCTCCTCTTGGCTTCTAACGTATAGTAAAAATTTTACTTAGGTACCTAAGCTAGGTACTGATACTAGGTTACTGATGCTAAGTTACTGATACTAAGATACTGATACTAAGTTAGGTACTGATACTAGGACGAGAAACAGCGCCAGATAGAATACGTTTCATCTTAAAATGGGATATTCTCTATTGCCATAGGTTAAATTAAATTAATGATAATGAAGTGTACAATTAGGCGCCTGATAATATTGCTATACTACAGAATACATTTATGTGTAAGTATGTTTTTCTCATTAAATTTACTCGAAAAGTCTTCGAAGTGTCTTGTATATACCTATACCCAAGTAGTTCAAATCATGATTATTTATTTTATATTTGCATACTACACACTGGCAGTGCCAGGATTTTCGTTTATTCATCTGAACGCTTTCGAATAATTTGATAACGAAAAAAATGTAGTTTTTTAGAATTTTAGCAGGCATACCTAAGTACTCTTATTTCAAAATTTTGCCCCCCTTTCAAAGTTTTCGCCTAGGGTTAAAAATCATATCAGTAGCTATTAAGGATAGGTTTTCGTCGATAGATAGGTAGGTACATCTAGTATATACCTATAGTATTACTCACGAAGAGTAAAGAGTACTCAAGTAGAGTTCAGATATAATTCCTTACTTGTGTTAATTATTTATTTATTTTACAATTGGTAAATACCTAACAGAGCTGTTACTTTACATTGACCATAAACTAAGGTGGAAAACACAAATTTGAACAGGTCATTGGCAAATTAAATAAATCCTCTTATGCTTTAAATACCGTCAACCCATTTTGTCCCACTGCTGGGCACGTCTTCTCTCAGATTGAGAAAGTTTCAGGACATAGTCCACCGCGCTCGGCAATGGCGAATTGGTAGACTTCACACACCTTTGAGAACTTTTTAAAGAACTCTCAGGTGTATAGGTTTCCTCACGATATTTTCCTTCACCGTAAAGCAGTGATAATTAACTTCTAATACGCACATAATTGGAGAGTTCCAACCATTCGGCTATCACTGCTTAATGCTTTACATATGTTGTCGAAGGTTGCAAATATCAATATGACTGTCACCGCCTATCACGCGGGGCGTATCGGGAGTACTTTAAGATATGGAGATCTTTTGGGTTAACGCTGCGGGGGTTTCATAGTATTTTAAAAGCATAAAAAAATGCATTAGATCTATATGCAAACTAAAATCAGATGAATCATGTAGATAAGGCCTCTTCTCAGCAATTAAACATTTTGACTCTTTTGACTTTTAAATGTATATAATAATGATCTTGGGATAACTAAATACCTACAAATTGCATGCCTTAACGGGTGGAATTTGACGAACCTATTCTGTTATCATCGATCAAATCCAATCAAATCAAATCAAATCATTTATCGTGGAATATGGGTACAACAAAGTTTTCGTAATCCTCCATATTCTCGCCACAGACGGGCATACAATAAATTACACAAAAATATAAAATATAAAATAAATTTATAAAATTCTATTATGGAAATGCAGTTTTGTACCGTATAAAATTACATGCTTTTCTACCTAATTTATATCATTAGGGGAAACATTTACAAAACTTATTTCATAGTGCCCATGAAAGGATTTTTATACAAATCTCCATGTTTCTATTCTAGATTATTTTGACGTTCAGATTCTCTTTTTAGGGACGTCTATTTCAGTCCGCTGGAGAAATAGTAAATACAATCTACTTAAGGTCTGTATTCTGGTCTGTATAAGTTCTGTATTGAACAAGAGTGTAGGCGTATTAAATACTTAAATTTAGAAGGATGCTCGTCAGTTACTCAGTTACTTTGTACAAAAATAAACATTGATTAACTATATTCAAAATGACTCCAAAGTTAGCATCTGTCAATTAACCAGCAATTATGTTTGCAAACTATTCACTTGATATACGCTCGAGCCATATATCAGAAGGCGTCAGTATTATTTTTATTTACAAGAGATCTCGTTAATGCCCTAACATCTCAAAAACACTCGTGAGTTATGTCGCAACGTTCAAAGGCGTTCCAAAAGACTTTCCTGTCAATTATCCAGCAATTTAATTTTCATTTTGCTGCGAACACGTCACCCGTCACGTAGATGAAGTATCCCCATAGATTATTTTGTTCGCAGCGCAGTGAGGTGAATTCACTCACTCTTCACAGACTTCGCTTGTTTTTATGACATTGGCAGGTACGTTCTCATTTGGGCTCAAAGAATTACGGCTTGGATAAGATTTTACAATTTACCTGAACATATAATTTACTCGGTATGAGTTTAATGTTTATAGGTCAGTTGCTACTAGTAATTTTAATCCGAGACGGTACGGAGACGGTATATGCGATTGAGGTGAGAGGATGTTTGTGCAAACCAATGTTCCCATCTTTTTCCAAAACTACTTGTTCGATTTTGATGCGGTTTTCAGTGTTAGCTTTGAGTTAAATTTTTGAATATTTTAGATATGCGTAAATCTACAACAACTCACCAGGGGGTGCTGCAGTAAATATTTGTGTGTGTAAAACCAAAGCTAAGAGTCTGATTTTGATGCAGTTTTCAGTGATAGGCTTGCGTTTAATTAGTACATGTGCGTAGACATCTCACCAGATGGCGCTGCAATAAACATTTGTTTGTATAAAACCAAAACTACCAGTCTGACTAGGATGCGTTTTTCAGTGATGGGGTCTGGTTTGATTGGTGCATGTTTTTATATATGTGTTACGATGAAAACTCACCAGAGGAAGCTGTAGTAGACATTTGTTTGCGTCAAACCAATACTACTGATTCAATTTTAACTGGTACATGTTGTTGGAAATGTGTTACGGCGACAAATCAAATGTCATGTCATAATAATGTTAAATAATGTCAAAAATAGATATATAACAAGTATGATCTGTATGCAAATGATCATTATTATTATAATTTTTATAGTTAAAAAAGTATTTATGTTTATTTGGTCATGTCTAAGATCCCTGAGTGTAAAGTAGTAATGATTTGTTGATTTAATGGAATTATTCTTAAATGATTATTCTAAGTCAGTCAGTAAATTATTAGTATACAATTAGTATACATAAATTGCAGAAAATCTGAGGAAGGTTGAATTATTTAACAAAAGGATCTTAACTAACCAAAAACTAACAATGTTCTTATGTACCTTCCACCTAGGTCCATCCATCCATCCATCCATCCATCAGCCTGTCGAGGTCCACTGCTGGACATAGGCCTCCCCTAAACGGCACCACTTCAACCGGTCCTGTGCCTTCTGAATCCAACGGTTCCCCGCTGTCTTCAGGTCTTCGGTCCACCTGGTCGGGGGGCGACCTGTGCTCCTTTTGCCTAAACGTGGTCGCCACTCGAGGACCTTTCTTCCCCATCGGTTATCGGTCCTTCGAGCGATGTGGCCCGCCCATTGCCACTTCAGCTTGCTAATTTTGAGAGCTATGTCGGTAAGCTTAGTTCGCCTACGGATTTCATCATTGCGAATCATGTCTCGTAGGGAAATTTCAAGCATAGCCCTCTCCATAGCACGCTGAGCGACTCTGAGCCTTCGAATGAGGCCTACCGTAAATGACCACGTTTCGGCGCCATAGATCATCACTGGCAACACACATTGCCCGAATAATTTCGAAGAATCTGTCTAAGATTGGAAATTGAAATGGATTCCCAATTTAAAGGCCGTATATTAGCGTTTCATTCACATGTGTCGCATTTAAATATTTATATTTTATAATGCAATTGGATATGATGATACTTGATGACGAGTCGTAGCGGGCATAACGCAGTGTGGCGCGACACGCGTGTGGCGAGTTATTCGCCGCCGCGCGTTGAACCGCTCTCGGTCGTGTCCGCCTTGACGATTTGGCACTCTGATCCCCATTGATTATTGTATTATATTTACAGTATAATTATTTTTGCAAACCTCTAACTGAAATGCTTACTTATCTGTCGCAGGTGAAGGAAAGGTAGTCAAGACGGAAGAAAAGACGGACGCATCGGAGAATGCGAACGCAGCGAAGAAATAACTTAGTCACTTTTAAATGCCGCGCCGCCCCCGCGGCCGCGGTCGCTCGCACCGAAGGCGCTATTCCAAAGGAAGTCCCAGGATACAAGAGATTCTATCGTCACATTACAGGCGTTCGAACTACTGACACTAAACGAGGAGAAAACGGCGCAGGCGAAGCGATTTCGCGCCCGACAAAACTAGCGCCATTACCTCGCCAACATAACAAGATAACCAGATTCTAATTTAAGTGTAAGATTTACTTTCTGACTTGAATAATATATATTTTGTGTAAGCATTGTACACGATACACTTTATTTTTACAATATTGTCACACTAATGTTATTTTTGTGGCGTCAATCGATCTGTCCAATAGCAACTTGTTAATTAGTCCAAGAGATAATCGTAGCGTTTTCGAATTGGGTAGTTCTAGGTTATTCTATATATAATTAATTAGTATGTAATTAGTGATCTATTTTGAAGATTGACAGGGATAGAGACAATGTTCCGGTGTGCGGACGAGGTCGGAGTTTTGTTCATAGTACAGATACATGATTATTGCGAATCCGAGTGAAAATTTACCGTCCTCAAGCAATCAAAACAAAACAATAGTATGCGCTTTATAAATACCACATAACGCTTTATTTAGAAGGAAATAATATTATAAAAAAGAGTATTCCTTGCATGCTCAAAATTGCTATGAACAAATTCGACCTTTCGCAAGAAGACTGCTTAAGTGGTCGCCAGGAGAGATGAATAGAGAATTAATTGGTCCTAGCTTAAGATATTTTATTGATAGGGTCCCCAGTATTTGACTAATACAGTTAGTTCCTCTGCGCGGAGAGCCCGTGACTTGCTTGCGAAAGCGTTTTTCTTTAATTGATCATAACCTGTTTGGTTTTAAGTGTATAGTTTCTACCTAGAGTAGGTAGAAGTATTAGACGGTCTCTTAGTATTTATTTGTATGTAATGTTGTGGGTCCTTCTAGTTAAATTACTGGTTTTAGTTTAAAATTAAAAACAATACCAAATTATTATATTATCTCAAAGTGTCTTATTATTGTATTTCGTGATTAGTGTAGGATTCCATGTATAGATAGGCCCACAACCCGCCGGAGCTTCCACGATTAATTAACTCCAATCGTAATTTAGAATGGGTGTGATGTTAATATATTATTATTTAATTAAGAAGGTTTATGATTAACAAAACCTTAGATAGTTAAAAAATTGAATCAGTACTGTTTTACGTGATGTGCGTATTATTTTTCACCTTTAAGGAGATTTTTTGTTTTTTATTGTACGAGACGTGTACTTTTAAATATTAATGTCAATAAAGTGAAACATGAAGCTGTGGTGTTTTATTTATTTAATTTTCCAAAAATGTAATAATTTATAACCCAGGTCACTAAAAATTCGCTGTAACAGCTTGGAGACCGAAGGAGGTAAATGTTCCCCATTTTTATAAAGAATTACTTCTGGCTTCAAGAATCATTGGATAGAGTCGAGACATGTTTTCTAAGCGTATGCTTTGAAAATACCTTCAGTTTGTTCTCTGCTACCTACCAAATTTCGGGGCTAATCACTAAGAAAACCGCATCCAGTGAGTTAAGTGCCACATAGTAATATATATCTTCTGCGGTTCCGTTATTAGACGTGACGTAGATTCGCGTGTCTAGTCTCGTTGTACAGATTGATATCAGCGTTTGTTGATTGGACAATCGGCGCGTTCCCACATCGCCGGTGTTTATGCCCTCCTGGGGCGTAAAATGCGAGATTCCACTACGATAATGCGAATTGTTTAGTAGACATTATACTTTTATTGCTGGAATAACAATATAAATGCACATTCTGTTTGGAATGTTTTAATGATGTGGGTTTAGATGGTGTTTACATTTTTTTCGATTTATGAGCTGTTTTATATGGAGGAATTATGTTAAGAAACTATGAAACTGTTAGTAGTACCTTCGTGGTCGTCCTGTGATGCCCGTTCGAACCTTTCTTAATCAGCTATTAAAGCGCTGAATTAGCAAAGAAGCATGATTCTACCGGGTGTTATGCGCCAGTGTCGCCCATGGAAATCTATAACACTATGAAGAACAGGTTTTTATGTCTGTACCCAGGTACAGATGCGTTGTCAATTCGTAGGACTTAGAGGTTTGCCTCATATGTAACTTCAGACTGTTTTCAGACTGGCCGAAACAAGAACGATGTCGCGTTCGAAATATGTTTTGCGATGGTACCTTTCCGGTTGAACCATTCTTGGTCTACCTTGAGAATCAATTTTTCATGGGATCGTCCTTTCTGTGGGATATAGGGCTTAGGAGTCGTCTTTCTCATAGAACTTAACGGTATGGTCACACCTCAAGAAGAAATCATACAACATTACGTTCATGAGCATAGAATGAGATTATTTTAAGTTAACCCTAATGATGTTTCATTTAACTCTATTGTTGTTGGATCAAGATGACCGGAGTCGAGGAATCGTTCAATTTCCATTAGACTGTCTTGTCAGATAGTGTTACTAGGTCTTGGGCATTCCTAATGGATTCCCTAGACGTTTTGACCTATTACTTGTATCTATTTTTGTAGAATAAGTTAATGGGCTTCCATTCGTCTCTGCATGCGCATATCGGTTTAGTTTTGGTTTTTCAAAGTAACCCTACATATTTTTAGTTAGTTTAGTGAAAGCTCAACAATTATAAAACACAATATCTTAATTGGTATGCATCCATTTTCATCGATTTTCGAACGTACGTAACTACAATAATTGAAATCTAGAATTATGCTATTTCGTTAAATTAAAGATTTGTTACATAAATATGCATAAAATGCTGGTTACAAACTGCTTAGGCGCCTGATGAATTTTCAATAGCAAAATGAATAAGCATATTAAATAGATTTATTTTTTGTAGCAGTGTAACGCTTCACTATTCAGAGTTCACATGAGATATGACAGAGCAAACTAGCATTGAATTTAGCTTTTATGTGGCCTACTATATATTATATGTCCTGATGTTCATTGCCGTCTAGTAAATTCCACGTAGATCCTACCTGAACTTAACCACAAATGCTTTGCTCTTCCTGCGGACTGATGGATTTCAAACCACAACGTAGTATCTATACATGTGGAGAGGAGCCATCGAGCGGACTGCATATTCGTTTTCTGCTTCAATGTCACGATACAAAACGAAACATAGCTGCAAAACATAGCTTATAAGGATTCCAAAAGCGCTATATTACGCTTTAGGAATCCTTATAATAATTGTAATTAGACCAGGCCCAACATAAAGATTTTTTAAACGTATGCCTGGCTGCCTTAGTTTAGTAGAATGGTATGGTCATTACAGGGTCAAGCGGATTGACGGTATTGCTGCATATTCAAGAGTATTTATAAAACTCTTAGATTAAAAACACATGACTGCTTGTTCCTTGCACGGATGTCCTTATCACTAAACGTCACCACACAGCGAGTTGGATTTGAAGCGATGGCTGTTATACCTGAGCTGTATTAAAAATAATCGCTTCGTGGGTGGCAGAGTGACGCTGATCCAGTGACAATTGAGGAGTTAAGATAGCGGGTAATGAGACAGGTGCATTCTTCCGCGGGGGCGCAGTTTCCTGCATGCACCGCTATGGACAGGGGTACTCGTTCACGTTGTTCTTAGGCCGCATACGATGTTTTAAACTGCAATTTTGACATAAAGGGTCTACATTCTTCGAGTATTATTTTTGTGTATCTGAAGCGCGTATAAAGTAAAACAATTTCTGGCTCACTCGGAGGTTTTTTTTTTTAGTTTATAGAAGTAGAAAACTAGCATTCAGTTCACCGGCTGGTACCACCACTGCCCCATGGCCACCTGTAATCACAAGATAAGAGGATGTTTTTAAAAATATGGAAGTAGTAAACGAGCGCGCAGTCCATCTGATGGTAAGTGGCCGCTGCCGTCCACCGATATGTGTAACCAACCTAAAGGAATATCATAGTCGTAACTGAGATGCTGTTGTTAACCATGAGGACCCAGTTGGCCTCGTATAAGTATATCTCCCTTAGATACCACATCTGTACGACCATAAGTGAATACATAAGTGTTTAACACTGCTGTTATTCGACAGAATATGAAGTGGCGTTGATACCTCCGTAGACGAACCACAAAGGATTCCACCACTT
>DWTU01001491.1:0-13120 GCA_018251515.1 Cecropterus confusis | reverse complement strand
GATCGAACTCGGAACCCACTGCGTGTCAGACCGGTATAGTGACCGCTCCGCCACGCGGGTCGTCAATCTTTATTAACAGCTAGTTAACATTACCATTATTTTATTTCCAGATTACAAACATCCTCTATACAACATAGGCCTAAGTGGAATTAGCCTTTTATGAATCAGCTTCATAGATCCGAGCGTGAAAGATGCTCATTTTCAACGTTATAACAAATAAATGATAGTAATCTCAATTGACTGACACATCAAAATGAACCCTAACCTTCAAGAATAGAAATAAAAATCCTGAACCCGTATTTTCGAAAATAGCATTGTATTATTTGACACGTTTCGAACAAATCCGATTATAGCCATTCCAATGCGTAATTTGAATAATTATTTCCGAATTGCTATTTAATTTCAAACACTGACTTTAGGTGACGTAATGTGTAAAACAAAGCGATAAAGGTCTTGTTTATTTGTGGGCAAAGTGTACGGTTTCGGTACTTGGGTATTTCTGATAATTCTTCGTATTATTTGATGTCAATAATTGGAATGGTTTTTCGTATGTAAATATTTAAAAAGCTGGTAACAAGGTGCTAGAACGAGTATGGTTCCACCGGGGAGTTACCACCGTTACACCTATTTCTAGAGTGAAGCATCTCTTGCGTTTCGATGGAAAAAAAACAACGCTTTCTACACTGATAGCCCCACACTAGGATTTTTTGCTGTGTCGAGGGTACCGTCGATACACAAAGACGTATACACAAACACCCAGACCCAGAACAGAAACCTAAACTCATCATTCTCTGTCTGGCCGGGGATCGAACCCGAGTGAGACCAGCATGATGGAAGAGTGTAGTTGCCGGCTTTCCTATACGGCGTAGTCCTTGGAAGCAGCAACGATGTGTTTGTACTCATGTGATTGACTTCATTAAGAAGCCTTGTGCTATATGAAGTTGTTTACAAGTACCCATAGGAGTTCGTGGTCATTTACCATCAGGTAAACTGTAAGTTCGTATGCTACTTCAATCTTATAAAAAACATGCATACAGTTTTGTTTTTACCCAAGTAGGAAGTTAATGTTTTTCGAGCGAATGTATGTATGTTTATATGTGTGTGTGTCCTTTTCTTTGGCACGCGCTACAGCCTGACATACAAGTAGTATTGAAATTGTGTAAGTTTGCGGAGTGACATAGGCTATGCATCTTTTTAAACATGGCGCCTGTAAATATGAAATCATTGGGGAAGGGATACCTTATTAATTATCAGGACAAATTGGATATCAAATGAAAGCTAGAAAATAAACAATTCTAAATATGTATAATAACACTTTTGTATTACTGTTTAACGAAAATCCATAAAAAGCGTTAAATGAAATATAATTGCAAAAAGCAAACTGATTCAAAACAATGAACTGAAGACAATAAATCGTTACTATGCAATATTTTTAAAACTGTTACTCGTTAACTTTTAACTAACAAATATTACGGCTACTTTCGGCTTACACTTTGAAGTTTTCACTTCGGAGCAGACGATACATTTAAAGTATTATATTGAAAGCGGACGCTTCTATAAAATTTAATTCTGTGGAATATAGATACTATCTATTGAACCCAATCCAGATAACATTTGAATATAACCTCAGTAAACTTAATGTCATTAGTGGCAAAGCCATAAATAGTCATAAAAATTAGAATGGAATTACAATTAACGAAAGCTGACGACTGGCAATTAGTCGAACCATACTTACGACTGAACCCCTGGGGTCTAAAACTATTTATAGCTCGATTTAAATCGATTAGTCAAGTATAGAGTTATTAGAGAGAGCGTGTATTATGAAATCTGTAGGTTCAGATGGGATGTGGTTGCTTCGGCAGTACATATACTAAAATCGGAACGACACAGAGAAGATTAGCATGGCCTCTGCGCAAGCATGAGACGGAAAATCGTGAAGCGTTCCACATTTTTTGCACCGGTGCGTTCCATTGGAGATCCTGGAGTCCCCTTCAAGCGCTGAGGAAGGCCGCCGAGGGGTTTTAGTGGGTAAACATCCCACATAACCCGGAGTCTCTCCCAAGGTGTCATACACCGACACTTTGGGAGGACTTTGTCGTACACGACCTTTTGAAGTTGACCTTCTTTCCCCGTCACCAAAAAAAAAAGTTTTAGATGAGATGATATCGATAGAACTCTTCTTCGTTTGCCAGGCCATTCGCAGTCTCACCTATTTCTTGCTGATGACAACTGATCATCACTGTCTCTTTTACCAGGATTCTTTCTTGGATTTTTTAGAAGGTTATGGTTACAGTAGATACAACCATTTTCTATATGAAATTGCTTATAGAGGTACATGGACGGTGGACTGCACGCTCGTTTGCTACTTAAACGATATAAAAAAATGAAGTTGAACTCATTTGTACTAGCTAGGACGGTGTGATAGAAGAGGCGTTGTAGTGCAGCTTAGTAACTTATATTCAGGGATGGATTTTCATGGGAAGCAGATTGAAGTTGAGACGTCCTTTGTAAATCAACCTCGAATCGTAGTTTATTAAAATTAAAATATTTTTAAGTGATCAAAGTCAAAGTATATGCGCAGAAACGTTTCCTTTTACTTTCGAATACAGTTTTGTATTAAATCAAAAACATGAAATACTGCCTGAATGTACGAAAATAACACATCAACTGTCGCATAAAAACCGTTCCCATAAACAAACTACTCGCCTTACGTCAAACTCATTGTGCTCTACAAAATTTATGACCCCATACAACTAGCTCTAAAATTGACTTCTGGTTTGTACTCCATTGTGGGCTAAGTGGCGTAATATTCAAATAATGGACTTATTTAACCCTGTCGTGAAATAAGTGAGTACGAAATCTTTTATAGCATCAACCGGTTGTCATATGTCATGTTCCTCATGAATAATTTTCGTTGATTGTTATGTAGGGTAATCGGAATATAGGGTAATCTTCGAAACGGGAGCGAGTGAGATCCAATGATAGGGGATTTTGCATTAGCATAAGAGTATTAAGAATGGGAACGTGTTGAGCTTTGTTGCTTAATGAGGTCTTGGGTCAGACCCACGAGGTGAAATTGTTTCGAGTTTATTTTTTAGACTTTGCTATGTGTATATCTTGTCATGTTTCATGTATGCATTTAAGTAGTCCGAAAAGAAAAGATCCGATTTATATATGTTATCCATCAGCCTTTAAAGGTCTACTCCTGACTTCCCCTAAGCGGCGCCACTTCAACCGGTCCTGTGCTTTCTGAATCCAACGGTTCCCCGCTGTCTTCTTCAGATCATCGGTCCAACTGGTCAGGGGGCGACCTGTGCTCCTTTAGCCTAAACGTGGTCGATTTATATGTTAGTACATTAAATAATATTTATTTCAATATTATAATATCTATGTATGTAAATTCTTGAGATTGGTTGATTCGTTAAAAGTAACAAAATATTATTGTACCCGTTACTGCAATAATTTGTATTTGAATATGAACAAGAAGATTAGACCAAAGTGTTAGAGTCATAACAATAGATAGAGTTAAAATAAATTTAAATTAGTGTTTTGGCGTCATTTTTTGTAGTTGTAGCGTAAATTATCAATCAATATTACTTTATTTATTCCAGTTAAACCTCACAAGGGACGAAAACTTCTAAAACTGATTAAAAATCTTACTGAATCGTAGTGAAGCGTACCATCCATGTAATTGCAAGCCTAAACAATAATAAACGTCAAGTACGCATTTCATACTTTGACGTGAGATTCAATACAAAATATTGTGACCATTACAACCTTCAAATATAACCGCCCACCCCGATGAACAAGTCCCAAACTAAATATTTGTCACACAACGACACGACATGACTCTTCAAATCAAATAAAAAAGTGTGCGATTTCAAAAATACTTTCAAAATTATACCCGTGACCGAACGATTTCGTACGTCAATGTCAATTTGACCCGCGAGTTTTTGTCGATAAGTTGTTTCGTTCAATAACTCATTGACTCGCTTGATTTCCATTTGATATGGCAGCGGATAAAATGAACAACAATAAAAATTGCGCTTCTTGTCAACCTTTGGATTTGAATTTGTTGTGGTTTGATATAAACACTTTACTTATTTTATAAAACGTGATTTATTTCTACCAGTGAAATCGTTATCTTTATAAATATATTCTGTGCGTGTGTATGTTATTTAACTCCTCCTGAACGGCTGAACCGATTTTAATGAAATTTGTCGTGTTGTCAGAAGGACCCGAGAAAGATTTAGATTCGCAATTCGACTTAATGTAATAAAATTATTTTTATTGCCTTGTTGTTCATTTTACAATAACTATTGGCTTATATTTTGAAGTTTTCTCATGTATCATCTGAAATAACGATATGTGTCACGTCCTTCAAAATGGATGGACTTGAACGAAATCGTATTTTGCATTATTTAGATTTAGTTTGTTCATGTTATTTTGGATCGTTAGTGCGGACATATTTGAAAATCATTATTAATAAATATGACTGAAGCGAGAGGAGCTGCAGGTATATGCTAGTTAATATATAAAATTCTATAATTAGATTATTTCCGCGATTCCGTCCACTTCAATCACGTATACTACGGTAATGAGTATGACATGTCTTAATTCCAGTCATAAACAATCTGTACGTGAAATTTCAGCGAAATCCAACCGCTAGTTTTTGCATGAAATAGTTATATACAGAGAATTTTGAATTTGTTATATTTTAGTTTTTTTTAATATTGATTTGAATTTTAATTCGCTTAAGCCTGCGGCCGCGTGTTCGCTATGTGTTTGTTATGGATTATTTTTAACCAAATGTTATACTTACCAGAAATTATTGTTATTTTTATGGTTTTATTGTGTAGAAGTAGCAAACAAGCATGCAGCCTAACTGATAGTAAGTGGCTACTGCCGCCCATGGACATCTGCAATCAACCCTAGGAAACATCAAAGTCTCACTTAAGGTTAGCTACAGATGCGTTGCTGCTCTTGAGGACTAAGATGGAATGCCTCGGAAAAGTATGTTTTCCTTACCGCACCCTTCAGACCAGAACACAACAGCGCATAACACTGCTGATATTATGCAGAAATAGGTGTGGCGGTGCTTCCGTCGAACCACAATGAGTTTTACCACCTTCTCAAATATTAATAATATTTTCAAAATTAAATTTACATTTTAAATCTTTCTTTTTTTACACTACAGTAAATTGATTTTATAATAATTTTGAGGAAAAATTGAATAATTGTTTAGATTCTACTAAACCGGAAAGACAGTGTATTATTATTTTTACTAAGTATATGCATACTTTGCGGTTATTTCTCACGAATAAATATATTATTACAGAGTATGAGAGGTAAACCAGTATATGTGATGAGTGCATTCCTTACTGCACTCGTAAACTAGCTTATGTTTATGTAGGGTACGTAATGACGAATTTCATGACGATCCGTTACGCTGTTCTAAGTTCAATCTGCGGCCATACCCAATTATATAAAATTTAAAATTTGATCTAGGTATGCTATCATTCTTATTAATTGTATACTTACATAGACCTATATCATTAGCAATACATTATTTGGACTAATTCATTTTTTAAAAACGTTATTATTATCAATGTAATCTTAAGACAAAAAAATATATTTTCATCTCAATGCTCACCAATCACATGTTCATTGAAGGTCGCAGTTATAATGAAACTTTGCATTACTACAAATTTAATATTCAAATTGTTATTATTGATTATTATTATTAACTAGTACACCTTATTATTGTAATTCATTTCAATTTAAAAAACCTTATTTAACAAAAAAATCCATGAACTAGAGATCACGTCACACATTTACTGCGATCGTTGGGCAGCTCAAGTAGAACAAACCTAAAACTGATCAGTAATGGCATTATAATAGTGAATGGCCGCGATGATGGTTTCCTAATGAGACCGTGTTTTTGATTATAATAATTTTGGCCTCTAAAAATGCCTAAGGTTGACGCCGCAGGGCTCCACATTAGTCCAATTTGTCGCTTAAAGATTAGAGCCCGTAGCCATCAAACATGTTTATAAATGATATGTTTTAAATTAAATTAATCGAGATTCAATTAATCAGCAACTTTAGACATGTTTATGGATTTGGAGTTCCGGTGTATGGAGGAGATAAGCCTATTTATCTTATTTATATATCTTATAAGATGTTAATCGGTGACTAAGCTGTGCTAAGGTACTGAGGTGCTTTCTATAGGGGGAATATCCTTCGTCATCTCTCTTGGCATTAAGTGGAAAACTGGGCAAACCAGTTTTTGTCTTATAATATAGGTAAAGCATCCTTAGGACGAGCTTATTATAAGTGCCGGAGTCGAACCAAAAAAGGTTCTACCACCTTTGAATTCTATCAAAAGTAACAACAGATATAATATATATTTTAAGCGCAGGTGATACCGCGGGCTCTGATATTACGGAAACAAATGTTCATGTTCTTAAAATATAAAAATTAATATATTCTATAACTATTGAGTATAAATATCATGTATATCTGTATCTATTTACCGTTCGTACCTCTAGCCAGAGATCGAATCTAGAAATTGATGGTAAACAGTTTCCTAATCACTGTAGCTATACGGGTCATCTTTAAATTTAAATCATGATTTGCAAATATTTTTACAAAAATATATTTTCATACTGCCTCCTAAACAGTCACCATTCAAGTTACAATAATGCATTGTAACCACTTATAAAGGGGAGCACTTATAAAA
This sequence comes from Cecropterus confusis, assembly GCA_018251515.1. NCBI lineage: Eukaryota > Metazoa > Arthropoda > Insecta > Lepidoptera > Hesperiidae > Cecropterus > Cecropterus confusis. Next base: position 6,378 of record DWTU01001491.1, on the reverse strand, counting down.
GGTACTTGTAAAATTAATCACGCGTCGCATTGTCGCTTGTTGGTAAACTTTTGCACAATACCATCCATTGTCCCACTATTGTGTTTAAAAGGAAAAAAATGGTACACATCGAGCGCAGTTCCCAAATTTATTCGGTTCGTAACCAAAGGATTAATGGATACATCTTGTTCAATGCCATCCTTGATCTTATTCGCTTTTGTTTGCGATGTCTCTTTGTCATTAATTACTGGACCGCTTTTTGTAATTTAACTGAGAATTATTATGAAAGATAATAAATATAAGTGGTAAGTATAAAGCATGTATATTTTCTTAGTGAAATGTTACGTATTTAAGAACATGATGAAATAAACCTGACAGAGTAAAAATAATTGAATTCAAATTAGTTATGATTATATTTCATTATAGGTGACTACAAAACTGGAGTGCATACATCCACGCGACTTGTATAGATCGTAACATTTATAACCGATGTCGGCATACATTTAAGCAATTTCTAGAGCGGCTGTGAATTGGATGGGTGACCATTGGTGGATATAATTCATGGCCGCTTCCATTACTTCACAGGGTGCGCGAAGCCGTTGGTCCTGATTACTTATGAATGGTGGCCATTAATATAATTCCAGTCTCTATGTCTGTCCTAGGTCTGAGTGTGCCTGTGTTTGTGTATTCGTATTATGCATATTACATAATTATAAAAACTGTTTTAAAGACTTACTCTACAAACTTACTCGTGCAGAACTACAGTACAGTGTACTATAACTGACTTCTAATCAAACACATCAGTATAGATAAAATATGATATTAATACATATTACTTGACTTAATTACCGACAGCATCATATCATTATATCAACGGGTTATATCTTAGCATCTCGCTTGCTTGTTACTTTAATCATTTACTGCTAAAAGCATATCAAAAGCTATATCGGAGCTTAATAGCATAAATGCAGCGGCACTTCCTTTCATACCACGCAATCGTGATCTAGAAATGGAAAGGAAATCTAACGTATAACTCAGAAACACCACGTTTTAAATTAAATTATTTATAACTTCATCTACTTGATATTTTGTTACTCGACATTTAGATAAAAACAATTGACACGACAACTTAGCATTAGGTGCTTTGTCTACGTTAAATATTTTTAATTTAGAAGAGATGGCAGAAAAAAAAAAACTTAAACTCACACACAGTAGGTAGTCATGTATTTAGGGTTTAAAACTACTTATATTAACACGCAGCAAATGAGCCAACCTATTAAATACATTCACATCACATACGCATATTTATCTCCCCGTTGTTTTAACTGATATTATTATAATAAATTGGCAAATATGGGTTAGACATTTTAACTCTCAGTAATGTAATTGAACTGGCTACGACTCTCCCTTATGAAATCTTCATAAATAAACATAAATTAGTCTCGATTTGATTCCCAGTAACCCCTTTAAGGGAATCGATTGAGTTATACGTCATTGAAGAGAAAGACTTGCGACCGATCCGTATCTGATCAGATCCATTGGTCACATAAAGAGAGCATCTAAAGAAGCCATGATTGATAAACCAGCAACTGACGTTGAAAACTTATGGAGGACGGCATTGTTTCGTCATGTTTGAACTCTTTATAAGGTTATGGTAATGTCGGCGTATTTGAATATCCCGCGATTTCTAGATTGAATTAAAGGCGGTCAGGTCTCATCGTATAAGCCATTTTGTCAGCTTTGTTCGTAACTGATATTAAAATTCAAATATTTAACTTATTTTTATAGAAAAATCTTTGGAAATAAGTTTAAGTGTATTTGATTAACTTGAACAAGAAATATCGATTTTTTTGATATTTGTTTTCTCACCTTATGTGTATTCTTTGCTAATCGTTTTATTATGAAGGGACTTCCGATCATTAAAAATCCAAAGTTTGTTTAAGCGTCCATAAAAATCTATATCATTAGTCATCCTAAGAATTAACGCGTCAATTGAACAAAAACAGTTGACGCAAACAAATTGTATATTCCCACATAAGAAGGTGAAAATCCAAGGATAAATATGGGTTCATGTGTGATTATAAATGATGTTTTGGACTTGATGTCAATTTGGGTGATAATGTAAAAGGAATAGATGCTATAATTGCTTGAGAAAGTGATAGTATCGTTAGTGCAGAAGCCACCAAAGTTTACAATCAGAATGCAGTTTGTGATTCCATCAAAAGGAAGCATCCGCATGAGTTCTAGTTGATTAATGATGTTACTTAGAACTATCACCAGACAGAAGACGCGGGACAATTGTCAGTATAATACGATTGCGTGACAATAAGATTAGATATATTCCACAGACTTGAGACTCTGTCTCGCAGACGTAAGATTGAAATTGGAGATTTTGTCACCAACTTAGACGGGTGTCTTGAGATACGGTGTCGGTAAAAAAGTTTGACTAATGATTCTGGTTTGGGATCAAATATTCATGCATTTTTTTAGCAAAACTTGTTTTGTTACACTTAACGCTTTTTACTTTGAGCATCTGTTTAATGATATAACGACAGTCTTTGTGTCCAGCTGTTATTGAATTAGCTCCTTGCGTTTTATTTTTTATTTGTTTACCATTTTTCTTTTGTGTGACATTGTGTACGTTTTAAGTATCTACATTATATTTTGTTTGTTACGTTCGCACATGACCGTGTTTTTTAGTAGTTGCTACTGGTTTTACACCTACACTAGATCATATTGCTCTACAAGGAATTTCATTTGTCTTTTCTTGTCATATTAAGATCGAGTGGATAGATTATTTTTTATAGCTTTATGAATGATCAATTTTATTTTTCTTGTTCATATTTTTAAGCCGTTAAGCTTGAGATGGAGATTATCTTTATACAGTAATGTACTCGTATAAGGAATAATAGTAATTTAATTATAAGCAATACTCGACAGTTAATTACAATCCCAACAGTTTGAGGACAACGTAGCAAGTTGTGGTCTTGGTGGTCGTGGTAAAAAAGACAGTAGTACGCAGTAGTGGAAAGGTGAGGAATAGATCAACACTATCGCACTTACTCTTCCTTATAACAGCAGTGACAAGCGCTAGCGCTGTTAATAAGTTCTTATGAATTGCAACTTATTTGCGACCGTTGTCATTACTTCAATCCTTTTTAATTGACTGTCAAGGAGATACGGTTTTCGAGCGTATCTATGTCATAAAAAGCGTTAAATTAAATATAATTTACCCAAAAAAAAAACTTCCACTGATAATAAAAGTATGAGCAGTCGAGTTTATTGTTTACATAGTAATTTCTTGTTTAGGTTTATAATGAATGTCCCTGAACATTGATCACTACCGTTCGGTGGATTGAATGTTAGTTTGTTATAATTAATACGGGGATTGTTGTACGACGTTAGCTGAAGTTTTCGCACGTAATTGCAAAATTGAAGCCAATTGTAACTATTTAAAACACTTTCTCAACGTCCAGTTGATAGCAACAATTTTCCCATCGCAAATAGCAAAACCAATAACCCAGTTACCACGGTAAAATCAAATACGTAAGTTCACGTCCGATATTTATTATTACACTAGCGACCTGTAGGCGCGGCTAACGAACCAGATACGAATAATATTACGAATACGAATACAGATACAGATACGAATACATACATTTGTATTCGTACCGAGAAATGTTAATAGAGTTGTAAATGATCCACAATAATTCTTGAATACACATAATCATTAGCGATTCGCTCTGAATTATCGTTCCGTACAACTAATTTATAGTATAAATGGTTCTAGTTTGTATGCTATTTTGAAATATTGATGTTGAAATTGGAATTTGCGAAAGGTTTAAGAGTTCGCAGCTATCAATAGGGAATGTAGTTTGACTACGTATGCGTAGCCTTATTTCTGACTATCATCAATGCTACTGTATATAGGGTCAAGTCATTGTAAACAGTACACATGTACAGGAAATAAGAAGTTAATAATTAATAAGCAAACATGATTGAAAGATTTTTATAGGCAGAAATAATTATTTAAAAAAATATTTTTAAATATAGTAAGGTAAAGAGGTGGTACGAGCAGTAATAGCCGAATGGTTGAAGCTCGGCCTCTCCATTGAGGGTCCAAGGTTCGAATTCCACCAATGATTTTTCTAAAATTATATAAGTATTAGAAGTTAAATATAACTGCTTTACGGTGTAGAAAACATCGTGAGGAAACCTACACACCTGAGAGTTCTTAAAAAAGTTCTCAAAGGTGTATGAAGTCTATCAATTCGCACTCGGCCAGCGCGGTGGCACTGTGGCCTGAAACTCTCTCAATTTGAGAGAAGACCCGTGCCAGCAGTGGGACAATAATGGGTTGACGGTAAGGTACAGAGGTAGGTTTTTAAGTGCAATGTATGTCACATTGCGTGTCAGACCGATAAGGTGACCTCTCCGCCACGCGGGTCAGTCAAACACAGATGCGATGCTACTCCCGAAGACTAAGATAGTATTAAAGTGAGCCGGCAACCACACCTTTCCAGTGAAACACGGAACTGTTTTACGGGAAAAATAGGTGTGGCGGTGATACTTCCCTGGTTGAATAAAATTCTTTCTACCATCTTCAGAATATCATATGCAGTGAATCGTCATTTATTGTAACTTGTGTGTTACAAAATTATTTTTATATTTCATTACATTATATACTAATGGTTAATGTCCGTAAATTTGTCATACCTAATTCTGTTCGTTCGTACGCCTTCCTACTCATGAATATTGAAATGGGAAAAACGAGGTTCATCGGAATTCTATAAAGACGATTTTAATGAACATTAGAAATATAATTGTGATTAAAATTGATTTAACTTAAAAAGCTGTTTAAATTGGGACAGTGATATGTAAGCAGTAAGTAATTTTTATTTACATATTGAGATAAACAGTTTGAGATTAGTAAAACTCATTATGATTTTACTCTGGAAGACGCCCATTTCTGCCTTAGAAGCATAGCTTTGATGTGTATTGTATAAAAAACTGTTTTTTTAATGGGAGATTTCAACAGGTTTGAAGGGTGTGGTGGGAGTTACATTCAGATAACCAGCTCAGGCTTCGTGGGTAGCAATGCATCTATGGCCAACTTAAACCAACTATGACTGCAATTAAATGTGATTGACTGCAGATGTCCGTGGGTAGCATTTGGTCACTAAAAATCAGGTGTTTTGCGTGCTGGTTTGCAAATTCTATATCATAAATGAAGTATATATTTCATAATATTAAAGCATATGAGTAATGGTAGGTCCGTTAATGCAAACTAATAAAAATAAAGTATAAGGCTCCTTTAAGATGTCGGGCGTATGTGATATCGCTGTATGAGGCAATGGCAAGTTCCGTTTACTTCTGTTTAAGGAAAAAAATATTTGCATTCTAAGAATTAGACTAGATCTCAGATTTTGACCCTAGTGACGGAGTAGTCATACCGGTCTGACACGTCGTGGATTCTGGATTCGATTCCCGACCGATATCTACATGATGAATTTTGACTTTTGTCCTAGGTCATAATGTTTATGTATTCGTCTATGTCAGGGGTCGGCAACCTGCGGCTCGCGAACCACATGCGGCTCTTTGGATGTGAAGCTGCGGCTTTTTAGTTTTATACGCAATAATAAAGTTAGTATAAATAATGTATTTATTGTTGACAAGAAAAAAAATGCGGCTTTTTAAAAACTTTGTAATTTTACACTTGTATTTGTAATTTTTGACTCTTCCGACTCTAAAGGTTGCCGACCCCTGGACTAGGCCATAATCTATTTATGTTCCGAATCTCATTCAAATCCGACCTTTTCATGTAAGTGTTAGAAATACTCACACATCCTCACACACTTTCGCATAATATAAGTAACATTTATGTAAGCTGTTGTGAATCAAACCTTTCTTAATGATGTAGAAAAAGTTTTTGAAAATCATAGTTAATTGAATTCCAAAAATCGCATATCTGATTCCCAGTTGCTGAGACTTGAAGGCAGATTGGCAATTATAAAAAGCGGACCCTGAATTGTCCTTCATGAAGGACTCGAGTGTTCGGTGTAGGACGATGTGCGTACAGATTAAGACTGGCTGAGGAAAACTATTGAAATTTTTCTTTACAACATTTTATTTTGTTTGTGTATGGAGGTATGGATATGGATGTATGTATGTTCAGTGCTACGCGCTACGGCCTGGAAGGTTGTAGCGACAGATATAAAAACGCTTTCTACACTCATAGCCCCACAGTAGGACTTTCTCCCGTATCTTGGGTGCCATGGACACATAAAGACGAATACACAAACACCCAGACCCAGAACAGAATCTAAACTCATCGTTCAGATGTCTGTCTGGCAGGGGATCGAACCTGGGACGTACGTAAGACGTACAATTGCCTGCATT
>DWTU01001490.1:0-13120 GCA_018251515.1 Cecropterus confusis | reverse complement strand
AATAGAAATTCTTGAAAGAGTCAACCCGATCTTATTTCAGTTATAAATTAAACGAACATAAAAGACTTGAACGTATAAAATGAGATGTCGTATAGTGAAATGTTTACGAGGGGCGCGCGAGCCGCCGTCTACGCACACCAGTTGGCGTGGGTTCAATTCCTGTTTGAAGTATTTTAGGAACCACGCACGTCGCTCCCGGTACCTGTTTACAAATACTAACGCGCACTCGATTCGATTCCACAGATTTTGTAAACATAATGCCAAAAGAGTTCGACTCTAGCGATACAGATTTATGATTAATACTTTATACTTCGCAAGTATTTACTTCCAAATACCTTTTGCTCAAATATTGTATGAAGCGCACTATAGATAACATTTTGTCAGATTTGAAAGTCTATGTTCTATTCTTGGTAAAATGTAAGCAGAGGAAAGGAATACATAAATTTGGCAACTCTATTATAATCAGTCTACAGGTTAACATTCGAAATGCGAAATAAGTTGCCTATTCAGTATTACAATTCGCAGTGAAACAAAACTCGAGTTTCCATTCAAATGCGCCTTCGTCGATTTGCATTACAGTTATGATGCAAAGACAGTAGCTCAATCTAAGCATAAACACCCCTTTTAAAAGTCAAACGGGTATAAATAATTGATGAATCGCTTCTCCGTCCGGTCCGGCGTAGCGGAAGAAGAAATCGAGCGAGACGGGAGCTCTGATATCGACGGACCGGTTTTGATCCACTCGGATACATAAGCAAGAAATAAATGAAACACCTCCACCGAGCAGCCGCAGACAGACAACTGAAAGGTATGTGGGCGCGTTAAATGAAGAAAGGAATAAATTATGCGAGAACGGACGAGCAAAAACACGAAACTCTATCGTATCGTATACCTGCGGAGCCGACAGCGACCCTTTGTAACGTTCGATCGGACCGCCCATAATGGCTCCTTGGAATTTCCTTCGCTTGTTAATAAGATTCTCTCCATAGGGATATTCCGTTAAATGATTTCTTGGTATAAACATTGTTCCAATTAATACGGTTAACTATTAAAAAGATACAGAAATAAGTTGATAAGATATGATTACAAAGATTAGTATGTTAGCAACATAATTTTAATATACAATGATAAAGCGCGTTATGTACATGCAAAACGATAACGTAATACGTATTTTATGCATTCGTACCTTGTATACTCTTATGGTTACTGAAATATATAAATGTTAATTTGTCAGATTCATGTCCCAAACCCACAAAAAATACCACTAAACGTTTACAGTTTTTTTTCCATTTCTTAAGCAAACGCATTCACAAAGAAACGCACGATTTGGTTCAAAGAATATAAAGTTTGTATCGATGCAGTAGAACATAAAGATGGAAGTAACAACCTGCCTATTAAGCCAAACTGAAATGAAGCGTAGACAGGACTAGTAGAGAACAAGTTCGGTTGTTAAAGTCTCCAAACTGCCAAATTTGAAGGAGAAACAAAAAGCTACGAATGCCGAAAATATTTCGACATTTTTGCCGCAGCCAAATGGTTATTTTGCGTTTATTGCGTTGACTCTGATCGCTCCGCTAAACGATTCTCGAGCATTGAACTTGGCAATTTAGACGCTCTAGAGCTATACGATTTTATTAATGGTTTCAGGCGAGCTCACTTTTATGGTTTGACTGAGATTACGTCAATACTTTATCATCGTATCGTTGTCGTAATCAAAGCTTCCGTCTTTCTCTGGATCGACTGACTGTCATAATATAAACGAGTACTAAAAACGAAATTATAAATGTTTTGTACGAAACATTTGTTTTATTCTTATTAGCCACACCTTGATCTCTCCAGCTGTTAGAGGCATTAACCTTGAAACCTCGGAACCTGTCTTGTTCGAACGGCTAATCAACCCTCGCGACCGAGCCATGGGGCGCAACACGTGTTTGCTCACGCAAAGGCTTATTTATAGCCACAATACTTAAGAACAGTTGCGTAAGTTCACTCAAAAAAGTTATAAGTAAAAAAACGGTAGTTCTATTTCGAGTCTAAAAATGACGAAACGCTCGGTAAAGGAGAGAGGCGACAAAAACGAAGATCTCAATTAACGAAACAGGTTAAAAACAAAGTCACAGTGCCGTCCGATTCCAAAAAGAGGTCAGTGACTGCTCAACGGGGTGGCGTTCCCGAGTGAGGGAGGGGCCGTAATAACATATTTGAAAAAAACGAACCCCGAACATCTGCCACACATGTGCGCTTCGTTTCATACAGTGAAATAATGCAAGTGGTGCGCGTAACCGCACCGTCGAAGCGGCCGGACTTTTTGTGCAGTAGCTTTTTGTTGCCTTCACGCTTTGTGCTCGAGCTTTCAAATGTACAATGCGTTTTTTAACAAGAAGCGAAATCAATACGTTCGTAACGTTTGAAACCAACGCGAATGGAGTGATTGATTAATGATCGTTTCTCGTAATGAACTTGCTTTGCTATCATTGGCGATCGTCATGCGACTACGCCGAAACGAGAGATAATCGTCACGTTCCAAACAAAAGTGAAGCTTATTAATATAAAAACAGAGATACTTAATTTAGCTGTCTCCAAGATCCATTAGAATGTGAGTGTAGATCGAAGCAGTTCTTAGAAGATCGGAACATTTGGATCGATGCCAGACACTTTCTTTACCGATGTGGAAGGTCGAGCAAAATAATAATAATCAAAGTATAAATTTGGATGTTGTTCTTCAAACCTGTCAGCACAAGTTTTCACAAAAAGTACATTTGTTTGGCTCTTCATACTTAAAAATTACATCAAGTAGGTCACAAACTCTCGTTAGTCATCTCTACCTGGCTTCGAACTTTTTACTACAATGTTATCGTATCAACGTTATTAAGATTACTTTAATTAAGGCCGGTTTTGCTAACTACCAATGAAATAATATAAAAAGTAGACTACTTTTAATACTTGGCCCCCCGGGACGGTGATGCCGCCAGTACAATTTATGTGTCTAATAATAGGTTGTCGGCGAGTTCACACAAATACAAGAGTATGAGTAAAGACACATAAATAATGGACTCAACTAATAACACATTTATAAATCATGAATCACCTAAAGCAAACGTATACATCACGGACCATATGAAAACCAATTAAGCATACGTCAAAACTAGTATGATGCAGAAACATTACTTCATAGCGTGGTATAATCACGTTATCGCCATGGTGATTTCGTAGATGAATCGACGACGGCGGGGCAGGAGTGGAGAGGGGATGGTGGACAGGGAGGAGGGGGGCAGATCCCGTTAGGAGAAAGTAGACGCTACACCGGCGCACGGGCATGGATCGTGACGGCGCGCTGGACCACGGCCATCTTGGAAACGTTCAATTCGACGAATTCAACCAACTTGGATTTACAATCACCAAAAATCAGACGGCTCACTCAAATCCGTTCAGCCACGCTCTATTAGTGTTCTTTAACAAATCTAAACTATTAACTCCAGCTCTCATTGTATTTGACTGAAAGACTTTCTCTTTAAAGCGAAATCTTTAATGTATTCAGCTGTGTTGTAACAAAAATACGTTAATCATCATGTATTGTTATATTTAAATCTGAAGAATGCATTTCATCCTATTGTCAATAACAACTCTCGACGGCGAGTGTTATGTAAATGTGAAAAGCCACGAGATACAAATAATTTTGATATCATTCTGCAGCCATGGAGTGACAAGGTCAGATCGTTTATTTCGAATTAAGATGACAAAGCAAGGACTTGAGTCTTTACAGCGATAACCGCTCTGATCCGCTCGTGATCTTTGGAAAAGATCGTTGCGATTACGGATAAGCAATACACAATCATCATTACACGGCTCGTATAGCTGTCGTAGATGCAGCAACAGACATCATAGCAATTATTGCGCAAGCGGGAAAATAAAATCACGCGGGTGATAAATGTTTCATAACTACACAGCACTAGAGCACTGCGATCGTATGAGAACTCGCCCGACCGGTTGCCGGCCGGCGCGCAGGTGGCGCTGGTCTGTATGGACTACGCTCTTCCACCAGGCACGACCCTGAACCATAATATAATGAGTAGTTACCATTAATAACCGTGTATGAAAGTACCTTTAGCCTTTAACAATTATAATCATTATTGTCGGATAGCAAAGAATATTTATTGTTGAAATACCATCTAGTGAATCAATTGACAAAAATAATATCTGAAACATAATAAGTATAGCTGAGTTATGTATTTTTAAAATCGAATCAAAAATAAGACGGTAAAAATAAGTTTTACAGGACTTTTTAACAAAGAGAAAAAAAGAAGAAGTATTATATAACATAATTCACAAATTAATCTTGTTTTCAGAAATTCTGTACTATATTGGGACTAAAATTGGAACTCTTACCTTAGATACATTTGATGTTTAGTTATGTAACGGATTCACAAGTGTGGATTAAACAAATCGAGTGAACGTACAGAACAGATTGAATTTCAAACAACCTCGCATCTGCATTAACTATGAAAACAAATAATGTAATACAAACGAATGCCCTAGTACTACAAGGGTTTTATTTATAATTGTGTGATACGTCAACCAATTCACAATAAACCTCAATAATAATTTATTCGCCTTCGATTCTAACGTTACTAATACAATTATTCTTTTTATTCCTAAAAACTGTTTGTACATTTTATTTAAATTTATGTCCACGACGAATCATGTTTTCCTTTTGAGTCGCACGTTAAATATTCAGTTTGAATCCCAACGAGGTATTATCATACAATCATTATTCAACCACATGTTCCAATACGTTACTACTATACGTATCTACGTTGTTATATTGTTTTAATCAATTGTTCATCTCACTAGCATAAATTCTTGACTTTTAGAGGGCTACCGGATATGCTACATACATTTCTTTTTAAGAAATTGTAGTACAAGTAATTCAGGAATAAGGCCGGACTCAAGTGTACTTAAATTAAGTAGGAACCTGTCTTATTACTAAGACTTTTTAGCCGTTTCGATACAACTAAATGCGCTACATTGCTACAGAACAGATGTTAAATAATCAAGAAAAGGATAGTAATCTCGTTTGGTGATGCCTTACAATCTGTTTGTTAAACGGCCACAATAATATAGATATGTACGTAGGTAGACACGAGTTGGTACGATCGTCTGGTGGAAAGTCATGCAAAATTGCATGTTATCGGTACCGGTTGCGAGGGCCGGGCACGCATGTGAAATTCGAATACTAGCGCCTGACCGCGGTTAAACCTCGTTAATTTCGATTACGCATACTGATATTATACATAGAGCAGTGATAGCCTAATGGTTGAAATCGGCCTGTCCATCGAGGATCCGATGTTCGAATCCCAGGCACGCAGGCACCACTGATTTTTCAAAAAAAAAATGTGCGTATTAGAAATCAATTATTACTGATCGTGATCGTGATCGTATTACTTAAAACATTGTGGGGAAACCTACACACCTGATAGTTCTAAAAAAAAAGAGTTCTTAAAGGTGTGTGAAGTCTACCAATTCGCACTTGGCCAGCGCGGTGGACTATAGCCTAAACCCCTCTCATCTTGAAAGGAAACCCGTGTCCAACAGTGGGACAATAATGGGTTGACGATGACGATGATGATACTGATATTATTAGTGTACATTTATCGATTTAGATATTAAACACATCAATTCTGCAGATCCATTGTCTGACCTCTACACGACTCTAAACTATTTGAGGTTAAATGTAACAAAGAATTACAGATAATCGTTGTCAGAATGAATTGTTAACCTAAATGTTGCTACTGATAGGTTGGACTTGAAAAAAGGTTGAATTGAACTGGCAAAATCAAAAGCAATTACTTTATGGGGGGAAATTTTAATTGGAGAGACATTTGTTGTAATCCATATCACCTCACGACGTGGAAAACGTACGATATTTCAGATAACGATTAAAAATAAAGCAATTAATTTAATATACGAGTAAATCTGTTAAGAAAGATATCTTTCTGGTCGTTAGTATCTTTATCATATGATAAGGACCCAAGCGATCTTATCGTATACAGATAGAGATACAGGGATTGATAATATTGAAGAATGTCGAAAAAACTTCCATTATATTGTGCATAATATCTTGTGATTGAGCGAAGGTTATTTTTGTAATATACTTAAAGGAACTTGTATAAGTAAACGAACGTGTCGAGGGTAGCAATGAAAAGATTACACGAGGTCGTTCATAAGGATAACTCTACATCGAGAAATTGCCACATCGGAGTATTATAATCGTAAACGCTAAGACAAAAGATTTACAATGGATTTACAACACGTTCTCAAGACAAAGTAAAAGGAGAGTGGGAGTAATTTATGGCCGTGTGTTAGACGATTGATTTCTGAATACAAAACTTCTAAGTCATAACATATGCGAGGATAATACTTATCTTAATGTTTTAGCATTAACGGTTTTAATTCATAGTGGCAAATTTTAGATCCGGCTCTAGGGCGATGAACCTTCGATATGCGGGTTCATTAATGCAATAAAGGCAACTGTCAGAGCAGAGCGCGCTGGCAGCGTCGAGCGCGGGAGCCTGCCAATTATAACGGCACTTACGTGGTGACTGCCTCGTTTACTTCACTACGTTTATAAAAACTCTTAACCAGGATATCTGCACGCATAATTTAACAAGCACTTTTTAGTATAAACGATTCTCGTCCAACAAAAACATTCTATCGTACGTCCGATCAAATTACTTTTAAAGTGAAACACGTTGAAACAAAACAAATAATAACTTATGCATGGACGATGTTCACAATGATAAAAACACGTTTTTTGTCCGAATCCACAACAAAGGCCCCTCTTGTCAAAGTGCCTCGTCAGTGGAACAGGTAAGCTTGTGCATAACAGTATTCTCGAAAGGGAGAGGTGCCACAAATTTATTTAACTATAACAGCCGACCCTCGTCCCAAAAGAAACAGGAACACAAAAGGGACGTCAGGTAAGCTTCCCAAATCTTGCGTACATCTATTTATTATCACAAAGCCGCTATACATAATCTTGATATTAAATACTTTACGAGGCGAAGAGAACCGGTTCGGTCGCGAGTTGCGAGTTATGTCATGATCGTATTTTATATTGGTCGGGCGAATTAGACATGGTTTCATACTTTCACCGACTTTCTTGGTCGCGCATACGATCAGACACGAAATACTGGTCTGACTCGTTCCTCGCTCCTCTATCATGTTAAATTGGTATTGTTCACGATCGCTTTGTTGCGAGATTTCTGTGTCCGTAATAAACTCAACATTCGTCAATGTCAATGTGCCAATAGAAAGTTGCGCTATCCAATATTCAGATCAAATTATCCGACGTTTATTGTGTCTGATGCTATTTTTAAGCATTGATTGTATTATTGTTTTATCGGACAAAATAATACACTATAACTCAATATCGCCTTATCGCATTACGTGATAAAACTTTAAATTTAATAAAGAGCTATCGTAAATTAAAACAACGTGACTATTTTATTGAGCTGCAGATAACACATTTTTCATTGAGAGAACATTTTTCCTAAGAATTAATTGAATTTTAATGTTTTCATTCGCCCACTTATATTCGACCTTAATATCTGTAAAGTCAATATAATAACCGCTGCTAGTCAATTAGAAAACGTTAAAGTCACCTCTATTGTTCCGCGCCGATTAGCAATGCTAACGATTTTCTTATTACAAAGCGAGATGTTTTTATCGTTGGTCAATTAAAGTTGACAACAATTCAACGCACAGTTGCTCTGCCGATAAAGGCGGTATTTACGTATCGAACATACGTGCCTCCGGCAATAAATACTTGTTTTAGATTAATCATATCCGTCCAACTCGCCCACACTCACGCATTAATAAGCAGGTGTTCATAAATACACATTCTATCGTAAACTTGCGGCCGTAATTGCTCAGACGCACGATCCCGAGTTAACTTAAACAACATCGACAAAAAATCGAGAGACCGGTTCTCCGCTGGCATAAAATGGTTTCGGGGCGTTTCGTGTCATGAATATTCATTTAATTACACGAACGTATACACAAACATAGGCGCAGGAGATTCGTGATGACGCACACCGGGCCGAAGACCGTTTTCGGTGTAACGATGTTTTCCTTTTTCTCCGGCGTGTTATTTATAGCTCAGATCAATAACTAGAAATACGAATTCCTGGAATGTATAACGCTAAAGCGATTCATTTGAGTAATTTACGAGTGGAAACACGATTCACACTAAAGCTCTAAGAGATGAAACACGAGCTATATTTTTGTCGTTTCTTAAACATTTCTACCAAAAACTAGACTTGAATTTAAATTGAGACTGAGACGAACAAGAAATATTATTACCTTATATGTATATATTCATAAGCTTTTCCCTTTACATGAATATGTTACGAACAACACTCGTGTATTTTGACCTCACATCGCGTAAAATAAATTGCTTCTGCATACCGAAAGGCTGAACTAAAGCTAAGTCTACTGTAGAAAACACTAAAATAACGAAATGGTCTTGAAAAGCGATTTGACTTGCCTTTGTATTAACATATATAATGTGACGTTTAAAAAAATCAGATTTTGAATTCAAAAAAGTAGTAGTCGTAATTACAAAATCAATACTAAATATTCCTATTGGTGTTTTAGCTAATTTTAATGTTAATTAAAAACGCTGACGTAAGTATAGCTTCGTCGTAAAATAAAAATACAGTTCGGCAATGTGATGTTTAAAGATTATATGAATCGATTGTGTGTGATTACATGATGTAGAAACAAGCATGCATTATGCAGCGCGTACAAAACAGACTCACGAATAAAGAATTATGTAGAATCTATAGAAAACGACGTGACCCCGTTACTCGGATGCCGAATTGAAATTTAGATTGTGAAATGATAATAACAAATGTATTTGTCGTCCGCGGTGACCTCTGGTTTTTATCACGCCCGATGTGAAGCATAAGTGGTCCATGCATACGCAGATGACGTTCGAACAAACAAAGATACTAATTTGAATGTAAAATTAGGGATGCTGTACCGATTTTTCAACGCAAACACGCTTAAGATGCTTTCATGCGTGCTGGTGCCGGCTATATGATAAGAATATTATTACATCGTAATATGGGACAAGATATGTATTATATACAATTATATGTTAATAGTTAACTGTTTTCCGTTGATAGCGACAAGTGACGTCATCATCAAGCAAGTGCACATGAAGCATGAAATTATTTGTAAAAGCATACGAGTGAAATGTCCAACGTGTCGTAGGTACTAAAATATGTAACTGTGTGAAATGTAATGCCGAAAGCCAGATAAGAAAGACATAATTGCAGAGTTGCTGTATAACGCATTGCTCATATTATGTGGAGACGGGTAAAAGTTGCAAAATTGTTAATTCGTAGAATGCACGGTTATTACGTTAATAAATATGAATTATAATAGGTACGGTTACGTAAAACTACGTACGATGTACGTAAAATAAAGTTATTGCCACGCTGACACCTGATTACAGGTTCAATTCACGGATGTACAAATGAAGTTACTCTACTCACAATTTGGGGCCTAATTTCATTGTAAAAATATACGTAAAACATTGATTTACCAATGTTATTATTATTGAATAACGTAAAAATATATATTTTGTACTCCTATAAATTAGATACTCGACATTATTAACCCACCCTGGCTTAAACCCTCTCAACCTTCATTAATGACCCTCCACGTGCTCCTAATACGGCTGTGTATTTTCCCAAAACCCTAGTGAGAGCGCCTTTACGTACAGTGGTACATTAAAAAAACATGGAATGGTTGCGTTTCAATGACGACAAACCTACCTACCGACGATATTTGGTATTAAAATCGTTCGAACGTGTAACTCTACTCAAAGTAATTCCTATTGTATTATTTATTCGTGAATGACAAAGTGGAATGTGTTTTTTACCTTTCTTAGTAATCTCGGTGGATTCGCGTTCTGGAGAGGAACCTGAAACAGAGAATAAATTTAAAACATACTTTTTAGTTAAACATTAATTGTACAAATAATTTTGCTTCTTTAACAGACAAATTGCGCAGTACGTTGACTTTAATATCAAAACTATTCACTTTTTAATGATACATAAATTATAAACTTCAATTATAAGTAGGTTATTAACATAAAATATTATCATAAAGCAGCCAGATCATGTCATTCTGCTATGCATAATCATAGTATAACAAAAAATTAACATTTCAACCTACAATAAAGTCTCGTAAAGAAATGTTTCGTCAAAGCAAAGGTTAATATTTATTCACGGAATATTTCCGAAGACAAGAATGGCGGGAGCGGACCGGTTAAGGCAACCTGTTTTCAGCGAGTAAAAGGTATGTCAAATAAACAACAGTCTTCCATTATGTTATTCTGCGAACAACATGCCGATACAACGTTCTAGAGATAAAAAGAAAGCTATAACATTATAATACAATGTACTATCGAATCCTAATGACGATCGTAAACGGACAATCTTTTTTGTTTGATTAGGTTGTATTGTTTTAAGATTAATAAAACTCTCTGACGTTGTTGGCGCTGCTATTTTTTGCTTCGCAAGGTGTATTAGACCAGACATACTTTTTGAAGCCTTCCATTTTATTTCCTAAGCTCCACTCGAATTTAAAAGTATGAAAGTTTAAATTTAAACGTTGAAAAGTATAACATAAACGTATGTTCTGTATGGCTATGGCCTACCTACATTTCTATGGTGGAAACTATCCACTTACCGTCAGGTAGACTGCATGCTTGTTTAGTACTTTAATTCCACACAAAAAAAGCATTATTGCTATTACCCATTGGCAAAAGATTGGTTGCTTAATATCACTAAGTGACAGACCATTTGTGCAATAAATTGTACTGAGCGATACTGACAAATTCCGTATATATCACAATTTTATTTTATGATTACTTATTATACGAATCTATTTCGTTTTATCATATCATATCAATGAATACAACTGATATAACTTATTTATGTGTGATAACGCCTAGTGATAACGCGTACATTGAGTACAATTAATATCCTTACAGTAATTTTGTACCACCGTATTATTTGACGTTAAACCCAACTTCATTATATAAAGAAGCACATAGCTTTAATGTATTTCATAAATGGTACGCCTAAATGCGTACGTCAATCAGTATTTTGCATGGGTCCTCTCACAGAATGGGTAGGCTTTAGGTCATAGTCAACTCGAGAAAAAAGCGTGGATTAGTAAACTTAACAGCCATTGAAGAACTCTGAAGGTGTTTTGCTAATTTTTACGAGTTATTTATACTATAATTCTAACTAACAATAGGTATTTCAAAAGCGTCCTGGTATAGAGAAGTCCATTAGATTCCGGACTTTCTCGTAAATATGCCAACAAATTTTAATAATACGAGTATTACGAAGTATTCAAAAACTACATACAAGTAACACAAATAAGTAAATCGTTTACAAGTAACAAATAAATACCATTTTATCTACTCGTGTAGATAACAACCAGATTGTTCTTTGTTCTTGTTCAGTAGCTTAAAGTTTTTATTTGGAAGCAAGATACCTACAAAAACTAGTTATCGCGTATGAACCGACATTCATATTCAGTGATATAAATAGACCTTTTATCGCGGAGCAGGTGGCCAGAGCGGCCATATCAGCGCCTTTCCAGTCCACCCGCATCGTCAGCGTCCTGCAGCTGTCAGTTCACTAACCCATAAACTTATGAGCGCCGAGGACTTAATGGCTTTGTGATTCCACACCCCACCCTCAACGTTATTGTCGCGGAACAAAAACCTGCGAGATTATCGCGATAACCATTTGATTTACTGAACGTTTACATGTCACTTTTTCATTGAAATAAATAGACATGCAGTCCACCTGATAAGGGGTTACTCACACACATTATTATAATTTTTTAGTTAACCTAGAATAAGGTTGGATATCTACCTGAGAAAAATCAAATGTACGTTGATATCCCTCAGCTATCTCTTACCACACCCATTAAAAACATATAGTAGTCTTTAAACTGCTGTTTATTGTCTATTTTACATTTACCAATAAAAAACTTATAAGATTACTTTGACAATTGAAGAGATTTACTTTTACGTCAAGACTACATTAATACTTTGACTTAAAAAAAATATTAAAAACAATGTGTATGGCATCAACCATCAATTTTCGTTTTTAAAAATGGCACCAGTGACCAGTGTTATCAACATTTCGTATCAATAATTCATGGCAACTGGTCATAAATTAAATGAGACATGCCTATAATCACGTCAAACGTCCTCATTGCCTCATGCCATGTTCCCGGCTACAATTAACCTTATTTTGGTATGTATGTGCACTGGTACGTATGTATGCCGCCCAAATTGGGCAGCAGGCTTGCGAGACACGCAATTAATTCGTCGAAAAACCTGATATCCATAACTAAAGTGTAGGTGCAAACTGCCAACCAGCTGAGTTGAGTATTTATCGCTCGCATGACTCGACTTCGACTGACATTTTATACGAACCGGTTTATAAGTTATGCAATAGAAAACATATCCGCTTAATAACATGCAGCGACTGTTGCCTACTTAGCATAATCACCTGTCAATTGTAGTGAAATATGTTAGATTGTGGCGCGTCTATAAGAAAAAAATATCAAAGCGCCCACATTCTACATTAATATGGATTGTTATTTGTCCTGATACAGTTATAATAACCTTCAGTGTATACTACACTCAATAGTTTTATTATTTTAAAGGTGTTTTAACACCTATTAATAAAGATTAATGCAAGCAACTCTGTATGTGAGTTTTAATTACAACTCGATTACATATTCATATGCACTATATGTGGTGAATGGAGATTAATAATAAATAATAAAATGTCTTGCACGTAATCAGTTAATAACACTCGTGTGTTCCTGTCTTAGCAAAATTTTTATAATGTTTTAATTTCCTTCTAGGGTGTGGAAAGGGCAAACTTATCCTTACCTGACGTAAAATGCGTATCTCACTTAATAGTAATTGACGTAGACTTGAAATACATATCGCATGCTTAATGGAACACTGACCCATTAAGAGATAAGTTAAAATTTAGTTACGTACAGATACAGG
>DWTU01001489.1:0-13122 GCA_018251515.1 Cecropterus confusis | reverse complement strand
AGACAGGTGATGTATTTCTGTTGCCTCTATAACAACAAATAACAGTCTAAAAACCGAATAAAATGAATATTGTGGGTTCCGCACTTGGCTGTTTTTATATTAGGTGTATAGCCTATGTCATTCTGCGAACTAAGACGAATGTCATGATATGTCAATATCGATATCATGATATCCGTCAAGATGTTTGGGCTGTAACGCGTGCGAAAGAAATGGACATACATACAAACACCTACACATATTCATACAACATACATACACTCGAAAAACATTATCCTTCTGACGTCGTTGGGTAAAAACATAATAGTTTAGAAAATGTACATACATGCATATGTCTCGTTGTACTTATGTGTCTTAAAAAATAGGCGAATGAACGAACAAAGAGTGAAGGAATGACATTAAATAGCAGTTCTTGAGAAAGAACATTATTAAAAAGTAGTAATTGTGGGTAACAAATAAATACAATTGCAATATAAAATGTCAAGAGTCTTGAGTACACTTGGGTACATCACTGAACATCAAATTGGCAGAATAATTTCATTTACAATTTTCGTTTACAGAGGTTGTTGTTTTATGAATAAGTAAAAATGACATTTTTATACAATATGATAATAAAACAGTATATCTAAACAAATAAATAAAATTGACGTGTCTGTTTTGTATTATCAAAATAACAGACAATTACAAAATGCATATAAAAATATACACGGTATATGTACCGTATTAAATTTTTTGTCTTTCTGTTTGTTCTAGGTAGTCTCCGAAACCGATGATCTGATGTTGACGCGATTTTCCCTGACAGATAGCTTATGTTATACCGCGTTAATTAGGCCACTTTTATTTTAGAAGAAGAATTAGGGTTCCGCGCGATAATTAATCACACAAAACCCGCGGGATGCCCGCGCACTTAACCGCCGTCACCGGCACTAAAGTCAGTTGCTACCAGTGTTCTTTGAAAAAAAGCATCTTTGTTAAAATTTAAAGTGTTGAAAAAAGGATTGAAAAAGTTGAAGGTGTAACTTAGGTATAAGATATAGTATTACTAACATTTTTTTATACGCGGATGCACAGCTAGTATATAATATAAATGTTTTTACCGGTAGATATATATTTGAGATACCGGTAATCATTCAGAACTCTTAGATCAATATAAAAATAACAGTTTGTTGTCGAGAAATGATGTCACTTAACTATTAACTATGTAGTTATACACACCGATAAAAGTTATTTGATAAGTAAATGTACGTATACAGTATGGAATACTTAATGAAAGTGATTCTTTAAATAAATAAGTAACAAATATTTAGAACATGCAAACGTACGAAGCAATTTGAAATTCTATTGTGTATTCAGACAAAAGTTGGAGCTGCGCTGCACAATTTTGTCTGGAATCTGCTGGATTTGAGAATTGCAGGATCTTTTATGATAAGCAATAGTGAAAAAATAATATCCATGTTTCAGCATCAACCGTTACTGGCTTAGTATTGGATACGTGTTGAGAACGGCTTAGACCGTATTACCGCGTGGTCAAGTGCGGATTATTAGACTTTATATGTCTTCAAGATTATTATTGAGAAATCTCAGCCATGTAGGTTGTATCTCAATACCACCATCGAATAAAGACGTATTATTTTCTAAAACGCTATGTGCGTAACTAGAAAGTCAAAGGTAGGTATAATATAATGTAAATTTCATAGTAGAATTGGGCAGTAACTGTCAAGAAATATAATTTTTTTATATGGCTGTCTTGTATGGAATTAATTACTTGCTAAGATATAAATTATTTTATTATACATTGACCTCTAATCGAGAAACTAGTTTGCGTAACTTAAATTACGTGACGGATGGGTAATTCCTTACCTCTATGTCGGTTACACGTCGCTGGCGTGGATCCTCTGTAAATGTTTGAATCTTTAATTTTTCTTATGAAATAAACTTATTTATTGTATAATTGTAAAGTGTAATTACGTATACCATTACATAACGATATGAGTACTTGGTACTTACCTTCTGTGTTCTATGTACTTTTGTTTATAAACATTTTATTTTTCCGTGTACGGACCTGTTATTCGCCATAATTATTTAAGGAATATATGCATGTTTGATGCTAAAGTTTTATGTACTTTCATCAGTCTCCGGTGAAATCATAGTTTCAAAGGTTGCATGTAATCAAAAATGTATTATCTGTTATACATGTCGATAAAAGTTATTTGATAAAATAAGTTTGTAGAGAAAATGTATTGATGTACCAAGGAGCAATCGATGACTTTCATTATGTAGTTGCTACAAAATACAATTTTATTTATCTTCAAAAATTTCTTTATATTGTTTAATGTCAAAGTAGTAAACTATCGTGCACTTAATCTGGTGGTAAGTGGACACTGTCGCTTATGGACCTGAAATCAACCCCAGACAAAACTGGAGTTTTGCCTAAGGTTGGTAATTTTTTGTTTTAGTTGGTAACATTTTTTATTCACAACCTATTTTGTTTAAACTATGTTTATCTGTTTTCAATATTTACATTTTCTACTGCCTCGGATTGACGTTGCATCATAGGACAGCGATTCGATACGGTGCTACGATTCTAAATCATCTGAAATACATAGTTTATGTATTTTGAAAATCTGTTTATAACGGCACATATAAATAGGAATAAACTAAAAATCTAATATTCCTGCTAAACCACTTGTGAACAATGAATAATACACGCCTGTGTAACTCTAGATGTTTTACTACCCCATAATCAAGGTAAAATGTGCCGTAATATATTTTCACTTAGCACACGCTATAAACCAAAATACAACAGCGGTTAACGCCGCTGTTTGTAGGTAGAAATACATACAACAGTAGGTGGTGCTCATGGAGTTGAACCACGTAGGGTACTAATTTTTATTGGTTTCACTATGTTATCAAAATTTTAACAAACATTCAAGTATACATATTCCATACATAGACAAAATAATAAATTTCTGCCATATAGTTGTTCGCCCTACAAACTTTGTAATAGTCATTATTTACGTTTACTATTACCCAACCATCTAAAGAATCTAGTCGTTGAGAGGTCAAATGTCAGGGTAAATTGAGAAGATGTTGAAAAAGACATTCAAATACAGCAACCTTAGCTAAGAAATATGTTTCGGACTCACTATTATGATAACCTTTAATGTCTGTTAAAATATTTCTTGGTAACATCTACTTTTGTTATACTCGTAAATTCCTTTCTTCTTCTCTAATTTTGTATATATATATACATAATTTTGTATTTATATATACAAAATTCCTGGTTTATATATATTAGATATGACAATTTCGAGACGTTTTTACACGTTTGAATTTTAATACATGTCTTATACAACATACCGAGTACCTACTTTTTGTTCATGTATTTCATATTAATGATGTATATTTTACTCCAGTACTGCAAATTCTCTCTTTAATATATAAATTTTTAATAAAATAATTTGTAGCTGTCTCATATAAATTTAAGCTAACGTCGTGTGTAATAAAAATAGTTGTTTCGATTGGGACTAACAACCGGATCCGGGCGCGTCCCGACATACGATCCTCAACAGAAACAGACAGACAGATTTATTTCTTGATGTCATCGATTGAAGTGGATTCGCCGCTGCCGGTTTGACAAATATAACGTTGGAATAATATCTGTTCATATTCGAAGCTCGCCGTTTTCATCCCGTCGGCCCTAACGGTTTTATAAAAAAATTCTACAGTTGTACTTAATAAACTACAGCTACGATATAAAATAATGTGTTCTTTTTTATACCACATGGTATAAAAGAAAAAAAAACAACGAACGTAAAATATATATGGATGAACTGATTACTAGTAACAAACAAATCCACTGAATTCCTTGCCGCAACTTTTCAGTTGAGGTGGTGTTCCAATCCGGTAATAGAATAAAAAATATTGTAACTGACAATTTGTTAAGTGCCCCCGTAGGCTTATAAAAATGAATATATTTAATTTCATTTCGTTTCATTTCAATATTTGGCTACTACTTCCCAGTAATAACGGTCTCATTGGAATTAAACTAAATACTCACATAGGTCACATTAATCTACTGTTGAAAAGAAGTACGCGAATAAAAGTCTCGTCTTTTCTCTTAGTTTTTCGAAATAACGATGCTGCCAATCAGTGCCAGCTTCGTCAATTTAAATGTTGACTTTTTTGGAGATGCCATACGTGAACTTTGTAGAGTAGAGTGCTCTCCGCTCTATTATGAAGACGAGTATCGTTTCATTGCCCGCCTGCTCGACGAATTTAAATCACTATCTGCTTTTGATTCTCGAAACAACATAGTCACTGAACAATAGAATTTTTGAGCATATATGGACAGCTCTATTGTTTGGCTTCCCGTTCAAAGTCATAGAGAAAAAATGATGTTATCGCTCCTTGCCTATCGACAACAATAACTTGTAACACTGACTGGACATGCACCTGTCTGCGCGATGGAAATATTCGCACACTTTTAGTAAAGCCAATTATGCGCAGTATGAAAAGTTAACGTACAATAATACCGTGAAGGCTAGTTGTTAGCGGTCGATATCACTGGAGGATTTGAAAGATTATATATAAACCTGTTTATAAAAGGTACTCTGGTGCTTGTTAGTGACAGCAAAAATTAATTATAGGCTACCCCACGTAAGTACGCGATTGACTAGCTAAGCGTGGTACGCTCGACTTATAGTGTTTTGATATCCGATGGGACGGTCGTGGTCGGATCGATTTCCAGATATTTACTTACTAAGAGCTTAGTGAAACGATGTTGGCTTCGTTAATTGTATTAGAACTTTAAGGACGTATGCGTTTGTGATTTGGTGCGATATGTAGACGATGTCGATACGAATATTTATCTTTATCTCATATACCAGGCAACTATAAAGTGGAAAGAATGCTGCTGAGCCCCGTAAAGTGTATCCAGTGTATCCTTTACAGAAATCAGTCTTCAGGTTTTTAATGCGATCGAATGTATATTCAAATTTCGTTCCCGCAAAGTACAGTAACCATATAAATTTGAATGTCTAATAGTATTTTTATGTAGATATTCGAGATACTGGCTACAGCGAACATAACTTTCATCTTAAAATCAACATGGATGCGGTCCTTTAATAGCAATTAGAGCTTATGAGAATATAGTATACCATTCTAAGAATAGAGTGACTATCAAGGATTATTATTATCTTACATATTTTTATATCATAATCGTATAAGTACAGATATTCGCATTGTATACATGCCATTGTATAATACATAGCCGCAAGAATTGTTAGTACCAGGCGACAATGGAGTTCGAAGAATGCCGTTGAAATTCTGCAATGCACAGGATACGCGTCTCCAGCGAGTTGCACGTAATGTGTTCTGTACCTAATATATTCAGATCACCTTTATTCACATAGCCATAGGCATTGAAACATGGTTTTGTTACTACTGCAAGACAATCTCGCTAGGGAAGCGTCTCAGAAAGACTATGTAACTGAATTTGAATATGAGAAATCGCAGACGTAAACACATTCGTCTGGTCTATAAGTTAAGTCGTGCTTACAATTTTGTGGAATATAATATCTCCTGACGATTATAAAATATTCTCAATAAGCATGTATACTTCTGTATACGTATTTCATTATTATTAACATAATCGTTCGATATAAAAAGCAATATAATAGTCGAAACCCTCACTTTTGTTCGATTTGGAGGCCTGATTGAATAATTAAAAACGTGAATAAGCAAAAAGTATTGAATAGCACCACACCCTTGTTTCCCGTGGAAGTCGTAGGAAGCAACTAAGTGACAACATCCATGAGATGGGCAGCTGCGTCTCTTATGTAACATAAACCTCCCACTGCATTCATCAAAAAGCATGCCAGTCGGTGACTATTGGCATACACCCTAATCCAAACAAGCTAATGGATCTAAACAAGCTAATGGATGAAACTAAAAATGTAAATATGACTATTTGAATATTCGTATTAGGCACACTGGTATCGAGATGTTTTTAGTTTGGTATCGGATGTTATAAGTACTGTCTCTAATTTCGGATTGTTTTTAATAGAATCGGAACTGCTAAAGAGGTTAGCTCGATAATTAGCACACTCTTAAGTATAATCCTTCGCTGTTTGTTGTACGAAAATCAACGTTGTTCTACGGTTTCAGTAATTACGAACTGCGATAACAATGGTTACTATACTCACATGTTACACTGTATTCGGGTCTATTTTTTATTGAGTCAATAGCGTAATTATGAATATGAAACATTATTTCTGTTCGCAAATTTTTGTAAGACACTGTAGTAGATATAATATTTTAGTTTGTTTTTCTTCCTGATTGCGTTACAATGAGGGCACTGTTTAATTGTACGATCAAATATTATTTTCATTTCCTTAAAGTCAACAGTCGAATAAGGTTGTCATAAAGTTGAAACAACCGAAATATCCGTCTGACGGTGGTAGAACTCTTTGTGGTTCGACTTCGGAAGCACCACCGCCACACATATTTCTAATATCAGCAATGTTATGCGCTGTTGTGTTCTGGTTTGAAGGTTGTGGTAAGGGAGACATACTTTTACGAGACATTCCATCTCAGTCCTTATTAGTAACAATGCATCTGTGGCTAACCTTAAGTGAAATTTTGATCTTACCTACAGTTGATTGAAGATGTCCATGGGCGGCAGTAGCCACTTACCATCAGGTGCATGCTCGTTTGCTACTTCTAGACAATAAAAAAACCCGTCCAAAATCGGTCAGGTAGTCACTTCACGGATACTCTACAGGCTGAGTTCATGAGAGAAATGGAGACTAAAACTAAGGCTCTAAGGTGGGAAAAGTACAGGCTAAAAATGTAAACCTTAATGCTTAGACTTTGTTAAACGTTGCATTATCAGTTATTTTTATTTTAATTTACTACACAAATAATACCACGATGATGATGGAATTAGTAATAAATTTATATTATAAAGTATAAAATGCTGCTTACAAAAACTTGTTATTTGCAACATTTGGTACGCACATACTTCATATGTATATGTACTTACTCGACTGTGAAGCAACTACGTCATAGAGTGCCTATTGAAAGCATTTTATTTCATACATACTTATATGCATGAGATTCACACGTAGTCGGTTCCATGTATAAATTATTCGTGTATTATCAACTATATATGTTTTCGTTGGCGGATCTGTCCCTATTTCAGTAGACTCTTACGATAGTAACATAAAATCTACTATGTTATCACTTTGATTAAGTCATCTTCTTATAAAACATAACGTAATATAAAATTTATATATTTCATTTATAAATTATTTTATAAATTTTCAGGTTGTATAGTTGACAGTATATTGATGAGTGGACAGTATTAAAAATGTTATATCTGTATGACCCTACTTGTAATTTTTGAAAATGACTTATTTAGGGATTAAAAATGAGTATACTTTAAAATATAATTATTCGTATCCTTAATGGTACATACATATATCTGGTGTTGTAAATCAGTATTTCTCTCTTCAGCTCTCCAAAGTTACCCAAACCTCTGTTTCCCCGAATATATTATTCTTGACTCGACCCCTCTTTATAGCAAGTGTCAGGGCGTAACTACGAGTACATAGGAAAACTCTTAGGAGTATGAATAAGCTATAATAGGGCGCTTAGCGCCTTTTTGTTCTTTATGCCTCTTGTAAGTGAATCTTATGCCTCGATTCACTGCATTATTCACAGTCTTGACTGATTTTCTTAATATACTAACCTTTTAAAGCTCTTTACTTGAAGCTTGTAATTGTATCGTTTGAAAGTCAAAGTTAAATCTTAAATTCCCGTTAAAACTATTGTGCAGTGCTTTGCGCTTGGAAACAAATATACCATAGCACTTTAGAAATCTACTGGTTAATATATAATAGTTTGAATAAAATCTGTGCATCTTAAGGGTATACAAATGTGTAAATCATGCTATATGTCGGTTAATACTAGAATGTATTCTGAATAATTGTATTAAAATAAAAAATATACACTGTAAAGTATAAAAAGTTCTTGCCATTTTTACATTTATGTCAGAAAAATTTCCGTATCACTTACACCTACAGATGTAGTACGGACTTAATGCAAAAATATATCCACGGTGCCTGGCATGCGTTGTGATTCGTGATCGCAGTGGGTCGATGTTACACAGATAGACGCTACTGACTCTCCTGGATTTCGTCCCTTAGTCGCCTCTTGCCATACGAAGACAGGAAGTGGTGCTAGTCAAGATTGACACCACACGACACAAAATAGCAGAGAAATATATAAATAATAAGGTTTCAAATCTATATTTTAATAGCTAGAATGTAGCTCCCGTTAGTCTTTTAGTCCCAAAGCGGATTGCAAGAAATGACTTTTTCTACCTTAAAAAATCGGCGAGTCATGTGTGTGGGTGTGTTGGGTATACATGATGAATAGAAACACTCGATCTATAAGAAAAATATAAGGTAATCGCTTACAATTTAGTATTGCTAGAAATCGTATCTGGATTACTTTGCATGTCAGATTTCTGCTGCTCTTTGGATGCGTTGTGTTTTTTTCGTATGTGATTGTGATGGACTGCCAGAAGTCTCTTGCGCATTGTCGCTTGTAGTTGTTTTTGTTGTGATGTCGTCAGTGTTGTACACACAGTTGATTTAGAGGGCAAAATGTGGTGAATGAAACTTTGCATTTTCTTACAAATTTGCGCTGGCAGATGCTTTTAGGTGTCGTTATGACGTAGATCTCAACGTGCAGTGTTTCCTGTATCTATTTAATATTAAGTTCTTCAAGGTCCTAAATTTTGGAGGCCATATTTAAAGTAGGGACACTAGTCTTCGCAATGCTTGGTTTTTGTCAATCGTTTATCTTACGTTGGGTTTAATTGATGCGGGCTCTCTGTACCACAAATGGGTCTATATGCGGCATTATTCCCTAAACTGCACACTATTTTATCAAAATAAGCAATCAAGTGCCTAGGAATTATTTCTACAGGTATATATTAACCCGTTGTCTTCTTATTTTTTGGAATCACATGTCTTTAAGGAATGAATGAGTAAACAAGTCAATTTTTGCCTTCGTGATAATGTTTTGATAGACCCACTAAAATCTTGTTATATATTATCTAAAAATATATTTTTTTTGGATTAAAAAACATTCCTGGAATCGGACATGCAAAGTTAAAATTGGGAAATTGATGCCGAACTAGTTATTGGGGTAATTAAAAAGTTAGTGCCAATTTCCCAGAAATTTGTTTCCGACATTTAATATTCCACCACCACTAAAAATCACTTGAGTGTGCAACTGTGCAGTGCACCCATCACGTGCATACAGTCATGTATTGTGATATGCCCATTATTTTCGATCAAACTTATTTTTGTGAACGTGGTTGGAATGCTAAAATTGGGATTGGCTTCGAGTGAAAATGAATGGTACGTTTCAGTCGAGGTCGTTGATTCGACACATCGGAAGTTATAATTGAAGAACACAGAAGAATTAAACAAATAGACTACTAACGTAGTATTTTTAGATAGTTTGTGTATTTGAATACTGGGTTAAAACATATATGAAATTTACCAAGTATACGATCCGCCAACATTGAGTTAATACTCAGTGCTAATAAAACATTATGAATTCATCTACCGAGCTCGATAATCTATTAAGTAGCGAACTAGACATGAGCCGTATCAGTTAGTTGCTAACTAATTTACGCGTGCTTGGCTTCGGCGCGAACCCGTAATCGGTACCATTCACCCAATTATAACTTCGGATGTATGAACTGAGCGATCCTCTTCAATCCAATAACAGCTTTCAGTTTATATAATTACGTACACCGTACAGTTTCAACTAGATCGTGATATCTGTCAGTTACGATTACTTTGACTGTGCGAACGAAGCCCTTTCAAATCGTTTATCTATTTTTTTAAGACCGCTTAACTAAGCTAAGCTTGCGGACGGGTTTTCTACACTTAATGTAGTAAAATTCTAATAAAGTCGTATAAGTATAAATATCGCTTTGTTAATACAAATAATTGTATTGTGTGTATAAGTGTTTAATATATTCATTCAATTTTGTAGTTTAAAAAGGCAGCTGAAAAAAAGCATATATTTTTTGTTCCATTGTAATCTATCAGAATGTCAAAATAAATATATACATGCGCAAGAGCAGAGTTGCGAGCTCGATCTATAACAAAGACAAATGTAAAACCGACTTCAAAAAGACTCGCCATCCATGAGTCACGGAGCGTGTCGGGTAACGGACGCGTGGATGGATAATTGGCCGACCTTCGCGTTACTTACCGAAACTTGCCATTGCAATTTACATTTATGGAAATCTGTACTTATGATACTAATTTAGAGATTTACGAAGAACAATATGTGTTTGACGTCCAGTTAATTTAGTCATGATGCTCGCTTTGAATAGAATTGAATTAGTTTTGAGTTTTTGTCATAATATTACATTATTTTTGGGAACTAAAATTCACGTGGCCATTAATTCGTCAGCATTTACGCTTATGTCTAGCAATGGCCCTCGTTGTTAGACATAGGCGTCTACTAATTGGCGGCACCTACCGGTCCCGCTTCTTTTGAATCCATCGATATTCCGATGACTTCCTCAGAGAGATGGTTATTCTTTCAGTTACTTTTTATCAGAAGGAGGCTTATGCTTTTCTCCATCAGTTATCGGTCCTCCCAGCGGTGTGGCGGGCCCCTTGCCACCTCAGCTCGCTAATTCTGATAGAACAGTTAACGTAGACTATTCACGTATGATAGTCAGCAATCACGAAGGGTGAACGAATAGTCATTTATATGACTTTGTTAAAAAAATATATGTCTACACAACGTATGTGTATTTATTACAGTAAGTTGAGCTTTTTTTGCAGTTCCATGTTTATGTACTTGTTCCAAGTAATGCGGTCCAAATCTTCAAAATTTATAATTTTACACTCGTCAAATCGTTCGCCAAAGATGAAGCGTAGGAACTATTCTGGAATTAATATAAGCATATTTTTTTAGTGCAGACAGGAAAATTTGGCATTGAATGTATTCACAAAGACTGCTAATATATTTAAAAGACTGAGCTTAATTCACATTAAAAATAAAGAATGCGCAATTTCAAAATACATTTAATTTCGTCGTGGTATCGAATTACGATTAGTACTAGTGCCAGTGGCTTCAATATTGTCGAAAGAATTGGACACATTCCAACAATCGATTACATTAACTCCTTGGTTAACAGGAAATTATCTTATATATAAATCTGACGGTTTATTTTGGGATTTTTTATGTTTGAGTCGCTGAGTTGATACAGTGTTAAATTAGGATAAGGGGTTCGTCGCCTTGGCTCAGCCATCGCACCTGGGTCCAGCATTGTTAAATTTGTTAAATTAGTAGAGCCGAATCCCATGAATATCATGACAATAATATTTGATTATAGTTACCCACTTACTTTGTTCCACAGGTAAGAATATTTAGAAATAACTAAGTTGCCAAATGCAGAGATGCAGCGAAAATCTAATAGTTATTAAAATCTAAAGCGCGAGCAAATGTTGTTTGCTCAAGTTCTAAAATGAGATAACAAACCAACATAAACATTTATTTTAGAATATGCGAAAGACAGCCAAGATGTACTTTATGTATATACAGTATTTATTTCAAGTTTGTGAAACAAATAAGATGAATTGTTTATTTCTACGTTTAATAAAGGCAGTATAAAAACGAAAACACGAAATGAATTATTCCTTTAGGCAAAATTGTTACATTTATAAGAATCTATTCATAATGTAAATCTTAGGAGAAAATAAATAGACCAAGGACACGTTAATCTATTATACGTTAAATTGTGACTATTATTACTTGTGACTAGCTGGGCCCCACGATTTCACTTGTGTTAAAAAAATACATAGCTTTAAATTGTTATAACTTTTGACAAAGTAAGTGGATTTTATTGAAACAAAGAGTTCATTTTAAATCCAGGTACGAGCAATAAACCCTTTAAATGACATTGAGGAGTTTTGGTATGATGCGATTTCAAACACACGGACAGACAAAAGTTCTAAAGATTGTAGAAATTTACATTATTACTATTATCAGTGTTCCAATTATTTTTTTCAAAAAGTGATGTACAAATGGGTGTCTTCGTAAAAATACTCCAAATTGCTTTGTTATACTTTTTTTCTTGACTAGAGAGTAGAGACACGTGCAAAATAGACTCTTAGCTGCAATGATAACTTTACTAAAGGTAATGGACTACATGCGTTGCTAATTCTGTAACATTTAATATGGACATTATATCCAAATATTTCGCAATCTTCAAAGATATGTGTGATGAATTCATAGCGATAGAAAGTGGCAAACAAGACGCATGAGCGATAAAAATTGACGAACGTTATCAGTGCTTTGTGACATTTTGACAGGTGTCATACGAGTGATATATGGCTTATTCAAATCGTAACCAAGTATTGAGATAACGTGTGAAACTACTAATAAGGCCATAACTGTGCGAAATATAGTTTTGTGATTCAACGGAACTAATTGCAAGCTTGAATTATGAAGCCACCGCAAACGAACGTACCATTTATTAAATCAGTTCCCAAAGATAATCTATCTATTCGTCACTCATTTTGCTTTGTTTTTCTTATGTACAATAAATAGTATATACTTCCAGCGCTCATCTACTTTATGAACATAGTTTCGTCGTCGTAATCTAGCGAAGTATGTTTAGCGCCGTCTATGTATTAAACCAACATAAATGTGAATTGTTTTTTACTTTATTGGGGCATGGATGTCAGTCTTATTTTTTGCTATTTTTTTAAGAATTATGAGCTTGAAAAGTGAGGTAGAGGAATACTATTCCTATGAATTTTGTTTCCGTTGTAGTCGGTACTATATTCGGATAGTTTTATAACAACTTCCATGGAAAATAATTTTATTTTTATTTCATCAATTGCTTTTCATTACGGTTACACAAAAACCTTCATTAAGAATTAATTTGAATAATTATTTAAATATCCAATAAGGTATATTTAAGTCTTTCTTTATCTAGATTACTTTCGTAAGATAAACTATCAAAAGCTTTGTTCTATATTTTTATACGTAAATATTATACATAATCTCGAATTT
>DWTU01001488.1:0-13122 GCA_018251515.1 Cecropterus confusis | reverse complement strand
GGTGGACTATGGCCTGAAACTCTCTCAATTTGAGAGAAGACCCGTGCCCAGCAGTGGGACAATAATGGGTTGACGGTGGACTTGATTGTAGGTAGCTCTTCGTTTATTCTTAGTATTTTTAAAATAAAAGTGAAAATGGTCCCTATCTACAGGAACGCTGCCGTTAAACTGTTTCAGTTTGGCAAACATTAGTGTAAGCGTAGAGAGAAAAATATGTATTTTAAATTATCTTTGTTCTAAATTTACCACACAACAATGAATCAGACGATAACAATGTGCCAATTTTTATCAATTTTGCTCATCCTGTATAGGTATTGGTAGCTCATCCCGCATGATTTGTGCCAATTGTCTGATTAATTTATCACTTAGGTTGTTACGATAATTGTGGTAAAACCCAATCGTTATAGCTTTGTTACTAAACAAATTATTACGTTAACAAACAAAAAACTATACAAAAAACAGTAAGACGAATCTATAAACACACAAATTCTGAAAGAGAAGAGCCCTGTGACAGAAGGATTGACAGCAGATACTTAGCAATATAAAGCTGAATCGTTGAAACTTGGCCTGTCCATCGAGGGTCCGACGTTTGAATTCCAGGCAGGAATCACAGATTTTTCTAAAAAATATCACTGCTTTACGGTGAAGGAAAACATCGTGAGGGACGTGAGGAAACCTACACACTGCTAGTTCTTAAAAAAATAATAGTTCTTAAAGGTGTGTGAAGTGTACCAATTACTCGGCTAACGCGGTGGACTGTGGCCTATAACTCTAACTAGCGACGACACATCTCCCACAGTCGATCTAATCACAGTCAGATGTCAAAGCAATGGCTTTGACATCTGACTGTGATTAAAAAAAATGCCGTTTTTAAGATTATATACTTCCTTGTATTATACTTGAAATTTAAGTACCAATCTTGTAAGGAAACGTATTATAATGAAAGGCACGTTCACGAACATCTTACGGAAGGAATTTCCTTCCTTCTTGATTTGGCAATAATATTTGTTGTTGTTTTTGTTTGGTCTTACGATTAGTGCGATGCGATGATTTAAACTTTGATTAATTTTAAAATATACATGTATATTTAGGTTGACTATTAGCCGCCTTTGTTCGGCTACTACTGTTATTGAGCACAAGATGGTAAGTGGCTACTGCCACACATGGACACCTATTACACACATCAGATAAGATCAGAGTCCTATCTGAGGTTGTGTATGCATTGCGATACCCCTGAGAACTACGTTGGTATACTTCGGATAAGTATGTCTTCGATATCACACCGGAACACCTAAGCATTTCACTCTGCAATTATAATAGTGGTATTTCTGGATTCAGTAACATACCTTTATAAATAAGAGGTATGAACGTAGCTCCGTACATATATATTATCAAGAACGAAAAATAACATGCAATTTTACCCGACCTTTAGACGGGCGATTACGAAGATCAACAGCGAGGCGGAATTACGAGCTCAAATGAAACCATTTAGTTTTACGAAGAGAGAAGAAAACGGTAACGGCATATGTGAGAGGGCAGTTAACGTGATACCGAAAGGCAAAAAGAAGAAGAGGTTCAGAGCCCGACCGGTACCAAGGAATCTCTTCTCAAATTATTTTTACGATAAGGTCAAGGAGGATAACTTCTTTCGGTGAGTTTTTCTTTCTTCTTTTTAGGTTTGATTGAAAGCTGCTAGAATGTAAAAGTGGACAGTGTAAATTGAGTGAAGCTTGATCAGATGAAATGAATGTTATATATATCATTACTCGGTTACCTGTCTTACTATCTACATATTTGTATGGTTCTTTTGGATACACGATGAAAATTAATTATATACACAAACATAAGAACGCAACATCATCTATAATTGCTTAGGTGTCTGTATGTCCGAGGATCGAACCCGGGTCCCATAGTCCCTATGTCACGCTGGTTGCATATTTAGCTATATGAAACATTGCAATAAGATCGTTATTGCGTCCGACCATGAAATTACCTTTTCATTAATTCAGGTCAATGAATAGACGAATACGAGCAGAAGAAATGCTGCGGAATTCAAGCTTTCCTGGCACGATGGCGGCCAGAGATCGCAGCAGACTCTCCACTCCTGCAGCTCACAGTGATCTACCCATTGATCCGTCTCCGGCAGCACCCTCTGTGTCCTCTGACAGACTACCCAGCCCGACTAAAGATTCGAGGAAAGGCAAGCGGACAAAGGAAGACTTCATCACAACTAGCCCTCAGCCCTTTCGGTTCAGTACCGCTGACCGGGCCAATAAAAAAGTATGTGTCAACGTCAGATGTCATATCTGTCAAGTAATGACGTAACTAATGAGCTAATTTACTGAGTCAAATGAGTGACGTTACCTCTTAATGCACATCCGGTTACTACAAATTCAATATTAGTATTGATTTTGTCACGCTTGTAACTTTGTAGTGGACTGTTGTGAGTGTCTCTGACATCATTGTAACTGCACGAGTCACTTTAGGTGCGCCTTGCATTTAAAGCTTTTTATTACATATAACAAAATATGAAAGTTCGGCGAGACTATACATCAAATTTATTTGTAAAAATAGTATGGAGGACTGAAGATATTCATTAAATATTTTTTTATGTTTTTTGAGTATTTATCGGCTTTTTGTCTGCGTGTTTGAAATTACTTAATCAAACCAACAATAGGTACTTTATAGGATTAAAAATATACTTATAGTCTATATCTGCATATTTTGTCATTACATATTTTGACATTTTCTAAACGCGGGTGAAACCGCGGGGCTTAGGTTAGGTTAGTTATGCACAATCCTCCATCATTGATGTAAGGATTTACATAATAAAGGGCAATACTTCCACGTCAAATTCATCTTTGAAAATTGTTACTTTATTTTATTTGACATAAGCTGTTTTGGCGCCTCAAATATAGCATACTTTCTTCTGGATGATGTAGCTTTCCATTGGGTTATAAAATCAGTTATGTTATCTCAGAGATTAGATACTAATAACAAACAAGAAATCGTTTACTTTATACATTAAAGTTTAATTATGGATCCATTTTTTATACAACTACTAGCTTTTACCCGTGCTTCGTTCACGTTGAAGCCTTGAAAGGCATTATGAAAAAGAATAGAGTCAAATTAAAAGTATTGGGTAATATTTAAAAAACAAAAAACTTGCACCTAACCTCAAAAATATTAATAATTTTAGTATTGCTTATGTCCTATTGTGACAGAACAAAATAACAAGAAATAAAAATAAAAAAAACAAACAGCATTAGCTAAGCACATATTAATTTTAAGGCTTTGAAGTTGCTACATTTTAAAGTATTTTTACAAACAATGAAGTCTGCCAAAATATATTTTACATTTTTTTTAGTAAAATGTATTGTATATTTTTTCTAATACCTCTAAGAATATATGTATAAAGTTTCATGATAATCGGTTATAATTTTTGACGTGAAAGCGTAACAAACAAACTTACATTCACATTTATAATATTAGTAGAGATAAATTCCCATCGTTTTGTTGTTTTCAATATTATTTTGTTATTTACATATGCCTTCCTTCTCAGATGCAAGAGATAACAAAAAAAATCTACCAAGAAAGCAAAAGTACAAGCAGCGTCGTCGATGGTGGGGCAAAGCCTGAAGCGTATTCAGCGCTGGAACTTCAAGGGTTTGCAGCGGGTAGATCCAATTTGGCTGCGTTGCTACGTGCTGAGGCGGTTAGGAGGAAGTTTGAAATGGAAACAGCGAAGCGGTTAGCGGAACAACGCAGAAGAGCTGAGAATAGGCATCGGGACCGCTTGCTTCGATCAAAACCTTCATGGCATCTCGTAAAGAATAAGTGAGACTTTATCAATATACTTTTATTTTAAAATGGGAGTGCCAAACCAGCGCCGAGTTAGCGGCCACTGCCGTCTGTGGACATTTGTGAACAAAACATACGTTCCTGGGACATGAGGGACAGGCGTTCGGCCTGCAGTCAGTCACATATGCGTTGCCATACCTGACGACTAAGATGGTCACCTGATAGTCAAATAAACTAGCATCCGCATACATTAAAACTCATAAACAGCTGAATGATAGAAATGGTATGACGGTGGTTCTTTCCCGGTCAAAATGTACCGGTTCTACCACCTTTTACACCATTATCTGCTGCTACTGTTTGCTGATGTTTGCTGCTTTTTTATTTTTATATTTTTTTGTTGTGCCTGTTGAACTTTGGCATAAAATGGAAGTTTGGTTAAGGAATTTTCACTACCTGTTTATGAATCTTTAAAGCCGCAGTCCGACTTGCAGCTCTCATAACTCTGACGTCATAATCTTCCGGGAGTTCTTTTTTTTTATAGTATGGAAGGAGCATGCACCCCATCTGATGGTAAGTGGCTACTGCCGCCCATGGACATCAGTAATCACCCCTAGGTAAGGTCAAAATCTCACCTAAGGTTAGCCACAAATGTGTTGCTACCCCTGAGGACTAAGATGGAATGCTTCGGAAAAGTATGTCTCCGTTACCACACTCTTCAGACCAGATCACAACAGCGCATAACACTGCTGTTATTAGGCAGAAACAGGTGTGGCGGTGGTGCTTCCAGAGTAGAACCATAAAGAGGTGTACCACCTTCAAACTTACTTATGTATTTGTAAGCAACTTCATACAAGAGAGATTGTATCGGAAGTATCTTATTTTGATTTAGTAGTCTTGATTTGAAGGTAGAGTAAGAAAAAATATTGTAACTGAAAAAAAGTCCCATAAACCAAATTCCTAAAAAAACGTCACTTCATTTTGCACCTATAACAGACTCTAAAACAACTCCGTCTTCAAATCACTAACAGTTAATGATTTTATTCGTATACACATGGACAATAGCTAAACCAATGTGCAGTCTTATATTTCCTAGCTCCGCGGAGCCGTCGGCGGCTCGCCAATGACGTCGGCTCTGAAATTCAGCGCACGCTAAGCGTCAATTCTTCTCGTGTCGCGGCTCTGCCAAAAAAAGAAGTTTGGTGCCATTCAGTGGGGCGTACACCGGCTCGTTGGTCAGTATTCTATGTCAAAAGATGAAATAATTACTTTCTGAGTACATTACAAATGTATGTCCTACATTACAAGTCAGAATCATTTGGGTTGGATGTTTCAATTTCGTGTCACCTATTATATTGCACAGTGGCTTATCTTCTAAATATGTACATGGTTGACATAAGTACATGATTTTAGATTGAGGAATTAACCTTCCCCTCCCCGGTGCCACTAATGTAGCCTATAACTAAAAAATAGGGTTTGGTGTATAGATGCACAGAAACACCATGCCCCAGAGCAGAAATTTAATACATGATTTGATTCCTTGACAGTCGTCTAGTCCGTCATGCAAGGAATCAAACCTGTCTGAACGTTGGTCACGCATATTAAACGCTCGTTATATACATATAACAATGAGTGTCAACTGTGAAAATTCCAAAGATTCGACACCCGCGGGTCTCATTGACAAGCAACCCTCACACGTAGCCGACGTGCGGTGTGCTATCGGCTCCGCTGAGCGGCTAGCGAGATGTCGCTGGAGTGGCTCGTTATCGCCGAGCCCGCGGGCCTCTCCGACACCACGTAACGATACGCTCAAGTGCGCCCGACGAGGGCCCGCCCCGACACCTATTAGATAGCTCTCCGCTCCAAGGTGGCTAACGAACTAAACAAAACCGAGTCGTAAATGCCGCCGAGAGTGTGTTTAACACCTTTATTTAAGAAGTTATTACACGCAAGAGTCACTTGTTTATTTTTGAATTTTCTTCTTTGAATGTTTGCTCTAAACTATGGTTTATAGGAAATCATAATTTATATTAAAAATAAATTATAATGCTATATAAGTTTAATCGTACAGCATTTCAATTGTAACTTATAACAAGTTACATATAATTTAATTTAAACCCTCTTTCTACACTCAAAGTCCCACAATATAATTTTCTTCTGTGTCGTGGGTGCCGTGGACACACACGAAGTCGAATAAACAAACACCCAGACCCAGAACAAAAATCTCATTTATCATTCAAATGTCTGTCTGGTCGGGGATTGAACCCGGAACCCACTGCGTGTCAAACCGGTATGGCGACCGCTCCGCCACGCCGGTCGTCGTGGTTATAAGAGGTGCTTGCAGCGATATTGTAGCGCAACTCATCATGAACATTTTCTTATATAAAAATACCCAATAAATGAAAATCACAAAGCGAAAAGGATGAAAATTCGTTCATACGAATCTTAGGCTTTTATAAATTTAATAGTATTATTTTTGTTGCTCTTATTGCTGTTACAATTCAAGGTATCAGAAACCACTTTGTAAATAATATACCTCGTAACTTCTAAAATGAAACAACCATATAATTGTCACATTTGATTTAACAAACGGACTAAGATCTGCTGTTGAAATTAATAACACGATACGGACACGGCGTATAGGCAGGGAAGCAATCAAGTGTCAATATTGAGACATACAATGGCAATTCTAGCGAGGACGGGCGACGTTGACTGCAAGATGGCATACCGAGGTCCGGCCCTTGAGTGCCATCAAGCTGCCCAACGATGATTGGTGATCCAGTACGCACGGAAATAGAACGTTACTGGCAGCTCACTGTCTTCGATAGCCATTGTTATTTTTTAAGTTGTCCGTACAGTACCTAAGCACGTTTATTCTTATACAGAGTTAATTATAAAGTGTTTGGTTAAGTTAAAAGTTTACCACGAGTTCTAATAATGATTTAATTAATAATAATAAACTATAAAGCATAAGGAGCATATGTCACTTACGATTCATAAAGATGGTTCTAAATATAAAGAGTCAACATTTATTTCTGAATAAAAATGTTTTTTTCAATTTAATAGTTTCAATATTTTTTCTTACAGTAACTCCGGATCGAAACACGACCTCAACTGAGAAGATCCAGCGAGACACTTAGCGGGTTTGCCTTTTTCTTTGTAATCATCTATTTTTCTTTATAACTGTATTGATTATGGAGCAAGTAAATCTATACAAATAAATGAAATTGAAGTGTCTGTTTGTAATATAAATAAAAAATGTTTTTAACAAATGCATATGGAAGTATATACGATACTGATAACAAAACATCAATTACTAAAATTTTTGATGTCATAAGGAGTAACTTACGCCCATTCTATTTTAGAAAATGTCATAAGGGTTTCGCACAAAAAAATAAAACTACGCGCTCTCTACGCGCACGCAGCCACTGTCACTGCCGTTAATGTCAGTTTCTATCAGTCCTCTTTGAAACAATGCTATAATGTTAAAATTGTATAAGATCTACATTTTCGGCTTTATGTTCATGTCAAGTTTCAATTTTAAAACGCGGGTATAACCGCGGGGCTCAGCTTGTCACTCAAAAAATAAATGTATCAAATCTTTGCCTTCCTACACTAGAAGTACCCATTATGCCTTTTATTCATGTTTTACATATATCCTTCATTTAGTTCTGTACAAATCCTTCGCTTCCTTGTACCTATCAATTTGTGTACATTGGTCAGCATGCGGTTTCAATATCATTTGTGGAGGAGCATCAGGCTCTGTCGACACACCGGTCTACACCTCGAGTGACACTAGACATCGGTCTCAAAGGCGAGTGTTTGCGCCCTTTGTCTTACCGGCCAATTAGTGCAGTCCGTTCATTTAATACTATCGGTCGATTAGCAGTACTAGGTGCCCATTAATTGTGACGTCAATTTGGGAGTGCCCCCACGTTACGCGCCTACGACGTAGCCCGTGGAGTGATCTGTTGGAACCGACTAATGGGTAATAGACCTTATATCCAAATGAGGCCAATAATGGCGCCGGAAAGCGAACTTATATCTCTAATCTTATAATGGTTTCATGGATACAATAATTTGTAATGGATACAATTATTTTGTAGTTCAATATTTACAAAATAAGACGCTAGTATTATTTAAAGTTATGAATTTATTTAAATTATATTTGGCTCTGGCGTAATGTTTCATTTTTCCCGACACAAGAATGCTTCCTAGTGTCAATAAGAATAGCTTTAATTAAACTGATATCAAAGTTATATTTCGAAGGTATAACATTAATCTTTAAAAAAAATCCACAATTTGACCAGTAGTGTTGATTTTATATAATTTATTCAGCGACTAAAATAAACTCCAGGTACCTATTTCAATCTGTTTCATGTAGAACCGTAACTTAGTTCGGGAACGCATTAGTAGAGCCTAAACTTTGTGTTTACCTAACCGGGGAAAGAGTTGCAAAACTTGATAAATTACGTGAGGGTGCCCGCATATCGAGTCCGCACAACTTCCACGTTACATGATTGGATGGGAGGAGCGTATTGGATACGTTTAAGCTAAAACTGAACATTTTATCTCAAATATTATTTTTAATATTCCAGACGTGTCCATTTGAATAATGAAAATAAATCTATATCAGTTTTTATGGAATTGAAATAGCAGACATACGTGTAGTTCACGTCGGTAAATGGACATGGACATTTTTACCCAACCTCAAATGGAATTAAAGTCATGCCTGAAGACGGCATCAGTTGCGTCCGGTGGCGGATCTAGATTTTCGTTTGGGTTTTACACAACTTATGGTAGAAAAAAAAATAAGATACTCCTATTTTTTAAATTCTACCCCTTTAAAAGATCATGGATGGACTTAGGTACATGATATCCGATTTTGAGCGTCTCGAGCGACTTAAACCTGTGTAAATGTCGTTTCTTTGGCTTCAATAAAGAACACAGTTCTGCATTTCATACTGCTATTATAAGGAATAAAATGGAGGGTGAACCCGCGGTTGATTCACAATGGCTTCTACCACCAATACAATCAGTTCCAAAAATACAACAGACACGATCTTACAGTAAAGTCACGAAAGTTGCGAAAGTTACAAGCAAGTTCTAAAATCAGTGTACAGTAATTAAAGACGGATCGGTATAATACGTATACTTGTAACTTCTCGTTCGCAAGTCAAACTGCAGGACAGTAAGTCCCACTTAGACGACAAAGCTCTGTGATCGTCCCCTTTAGCAATCCGACTCCGCGCCGCTTATTAGCGATAGGTCGCAAGCGACAACTGCATGTTGAGATGCAATTATATGTTGTAATTATTAATATAGCATAATTAGTATAAAGTAATATTTGATGTCGCAAACTTATCGACAATTTATGGGAAACGTAATATCTTCCTAATATTATAAATGCGAAAGTTTGTAAGGATGTGTGTTCGTTACTCTTTCACGCAAAAAACTGCTGGTCGAATTTCGCTGAACTTTGGAAAGCATAGTTTATGAGTTAAATTGACACATAGGATAATCATTATCGTGGTAAACATGACTAAAGCGGACGGAGCCGCGGAAATATACTAGTTTATAAGTTTATACAACGATCTCTACACTCGTAGGCTCACACTAAAATCTTCTCTGTGTCGTAGTTGCCATGGTCACACACAAAGAATACACAAATACTCAAAACCAGAAAAGTAATCCAAATTCATCATTTAGGTTCCTATCTGTTCGCGGATTTAACCCGAAACCCACTGCGTGAAGACCGGTACGGGCAGGTCGTAATATACTTAATTTAAGCATACAATTAACACTCAATGCGACCACAGGGTGCAGCTCTTGTAAGTTAATATTTTCTTTCAGTTATAACCTGAACTATTTAAAGAAAGAACGAGGTATCTTTTTTGACAACCCACGTGGCGGAGCGGTCACCATACCAGTCTGACAAGCAGTGGGAACCGGGTTCGATTCCCGGCCAGACAGACATCTGAATGATGACTTTAGATTTCTGTTCTGGGTCTGGGTGCTTGTGTATTTGTCTTTGTGTATCCATGGCATCCACGACACGAGAAAATCCTACTGTAGGGCTATGGGTGTAGAAAGTGCATTTTTTTATCTTACGTAGCGGAAAGTAAGTTACATGTAATAAGCTTTAATGCCCTATTTAGGGTGTCTAGAACTATAGTTTTATTTAGGCGCGTCACAAACGTCCACTGAAAACTTCTGGACAAAAAACAAAAGCAAAACATCCAACCGCTGAAAAGCATTTGTCGTGCAAACGCGCGCGTCGCTTACGGCGTTCCGGTCCGCGGCGGCGGTATTAGCGCACTGTCGCATCTTCAGAGGGCGGCGGGATCAAAGGATAGGTACACACCAACCGCTCCCATTGATGTCGCGCACAAAGGGAATTGATTGTTGCAAACCTCTTTTTAAAAAAACGCACATATAAAGAGAGGGTTTGATCACGCATCTGTCTTTTTATTGTTCGGCTGTACAGCCTTTGTTTTAGTTTTAGACTTTGATATTCGATATTGTACGGGGGTTGCTTGTGATTTAATTAATTATATTTTGTGCCTTTATTAGCCTGTTTTTGCATGATTAATTGGATGATGATTATTTAATTTGAGTGTAGGTGAGTTGATTGTGTAGTTTTATTTTATTTTACCTAAAAAATACTACCATTTCAGCCCATAAGTGCAGCTGCTGAACCAATTACACCAACAGAAATAATAGATAATAGTCATTGCAAATTTAAGAATGAATATAGCCAATTATAATTATTTACACAATCCTTGTAATTGGGAAATACCAATGTAACATTGTCAATCCATTGTAAGGTTTTTGTGACATTTATATGATACATATTATTAAGTGGAAGCAGTTTAGTTATGGATTAACTCTTACTAATTTTACAAATATTTTAAATTCGAAAGTGGTACTTTTGATTGCTGTAATGCAATAATAATACACTATGACTTTATTCAGTTTCATTCGAGACCACCAGAGAGTTCCAACTTTGACCTCGAGGGTGGCAAGGCATCTGTGGCCAACCTGAGGCAAAACTCTGATGTTATCTGGGGTTGATTACAGAAGTTCATGGGCGGTAATGGCCACTTTCCATTGTGTGGACTGCTTGTTAGTCACTTTTAAAAAAAAAAAGTATTGTTTCAATTAATAGGTAAGATTTATTCAGCTGTATTCAAGATGATAAATAAGAAATACAAGAGTTTAGTCAAGATTTCGGTAGTTACTGGTAAACTTAATGTAGACTATATCGCCTATCATTCCAAAACCTTAACACTATATTTAACATTCTTGTTTTAGACCAAGAAGACAAACATCAAGTAAGTATTGCGCTATAAATATAGAAAATCTAATTTGCAATGTTGATGTTTGTAAACAGTTTTACCGACTCTTAAACTAATTGTTAAACATGATGTTGCCTATGTACTTGTTTCCGCTTTGTGGTCAAAATTCAACTATAGCCATAATAGAAAATTAGATAATATTTAATTGATAACACTGAAGCTCTTGTTCTTGGTAGCTATTAACTATAAAAAATTACCGACACACATGAAAAAAAAAGATGTATTTATTTTGCCTTAGCCTATTTAAATGAAGATAATAATTATTGATTATGTTGGTGAAAACAATACCTGCTGAATAGATTACAAGAAAAATGAAAAACATTCACTTAAGATAATATATTGTTAAAAACAAATAGTATTTTAGATATTCTCGAAAGCAATCAGACTTAAAACTGTTTATGTAAACAATCTATGTTCAGGCTTGGACCAAATAATTGATAAATTCAAGATTTAACAAAAAAGAAATTATGGTATGCTTAAAATTTTTGAAATTTTGAATTTCACCACTCATATTTCACCAATTCAATTCAATATTTTTTTAAATACATTTTACAAATATTTTGTGTTATAATAAAAAATATATATACAGTTATAAAAAAACTTTATTTTCAAAAAGTGATACTTTTTCGTTCAACAAACCATTCTTTACCATTTATTTTCAATAAAAAATATATTTTATTTTCTTAACAAAAAGTTTTTCAAACATACAAGTTCCAAACAACCTGGTAACAAATGGCAACTTGAATAATGGCAATGGGAAAACATTAAATTCATCAAAGCTAAGGAGTAAACTTTATTGTAATGAGGTCAGGAATTAAAGTTTTCTTTGTA
Organism: Cecropterus confusis; assembly: GCA_018251515.1. Classification (NCBI taxonomy): domain Eukaryota; kingdom Metazoa; phylum Arthropoda; class Insecta; order Lepidoptera; family Hesperiidae; genus Cecropterus; species Cecropterus confusis. Next base: position 1,135 of record DWTU01001488.1, on the reverse strand, counting down.
TTAATGTCTGTCCCAATTCAAGTCTAAAACAACCTGTAGGTCAATGGGTAAACACGGACATGTGTTTGTAAACACGCCGAACTACCAGAAAGGGCCACCACCAGTTACGATCACAGAACTACACTTTCAAAAACAATCTTTACTCTGTGGATATCTACGATATTCAGACAGACAAGACATAACCTTTCAAAGAATTATTTATAACTATTACCTGAGTTGCATGATAAAGTGATTGAACTGAATTTAGGTAATTACTCGAGTTAAACGCGTAAAAACATGCATTACACACGAAAAGCGTTAATTATAGAAGTCATAATCTTGAAATAAGCTTCGGTTTCTTACCTCGTTGACACCTAAAGTCTGAACTGATCCCAGAGTTCGTTATAACTTTGCTCGCTCACAAAACTTTTAACTTTCGATTGAGAACCTTTGCACTTGATAATAGGTACACACTTTAAGTAACTTATCGTGCAGTCTTTTCACTTATAAACAAACAATAAACGGCGGTTTTTCGTGGAAAACAAAAAATTATTCACACACGGTTGACGTCGCGTTCGCCATGGTGTTGATGCCCTTTACCGCCATCTGACAATGCTTCTAGAAACTAAGTTGTGACTAGATATATAGTTTACTTTATAAACGTATTCTTATTTAAGCAAATAATTGTAATACATTAACAGTATATTGTTAATTTTATTCATTGGCAATTATTATAATACAAAAGTGTTATTTATTAAATTTACAATGTTTGTCTATGAACTTATAACTTCATACAATGTAAAGATGGAAACAGACTTACAACGCTGTACTAAATTTGACAAAATAAAAAAGTTGCTAGTTGCTTCATTATAAATACTTTGTTTGCCAATAAACATAATATTTTTGTATATGTAAAAGTATATGTTAATTATGAAATGAGTTGATAAATATCAAACACCAATATGTCCATCATAGGCAAAAATTTATTTTTTTATATCAACGTATTCAAAACTATAAACTAAAGATTCTGAAATCTTACAATTCCAAATATGTCCACTTATTTGCCATTTAAATGACACGTAAAATTTTCATTTTCTTTCAAATTTCTATAAGTCCATAGCGGCATTTGTAACAAAAACGAATATGTCCAAACCGT
>DWTU01001487.1:0-13126 GCA_018251515.1 Cecropterus confusis | reverse complement strand
AACACGCTCATGTACGCGTAAACCAAAGTGTAAAATGTAAGTTTCTCATGTAAGTGAATTGTAAAATTCTTAATGGGAAATAAAGTTTCTAAAACCGTAAACCGACTTTTCAGATCTGCGAGAATCGTTGTCAACACATTGCTCCATTGTGTATTGACGGGGGACTAGTGGTGTAAAGTGGTTTTTAAACCATTACAAATAAAGATTGACCCAATCCCGAGAACAATCGGGCTTTACGGCTATCCGTTGGAAGTAAGGACAGACCTTTCCGCACCCTGTATCATTTCTAGGTCGACATCACACAGTATGGGGTATAGTCTCCACAAACTAGGCTAGGTGCGTTTGAAAAAGTTGTATGCTTGCCTTAGAATTTAAAATGGATTATCACTTGCGCAATTGTTGAAATAGTCGACTGTACTAGTACTGCCAGTACTGTACTAGTGTGAATAAACCAAAAATCAAAGAAATAGCTATCGAAAATGCAATCTATTATCTATTAAATATATCAAATCACCACAAAACACCTAGTTATAACATAGTGAATTATGTGTTAAGTAATATAGTGAATTATGAAATCACTAGCAAAGAATTATTTGATTATTTTTTATGGGTTGATGAAAAGGTATTCCTCAATAAAAATGGTGCAGAAAGAGTCCAAAGACATTTCAAGGTCTGCGTATTTGCTAAATACCTACAATTCCCCAAGTAGAAAATCAACTTTTACCACAATGTCGGTAAGTACATAAAACATGTTTCATAAACAGGAACTGTTCATGCGTACTAAACTGACGTACTAGTAACTAAATATGATGGATAAAAGTAGAAATTCAATTATTTATTTTATCGTCGTACATAAAGCAATTAATATGGCCAAGCTCAAGCTAAGTAGCTGGCTAAAAATAATCTTAAGAAAATCATGATCTTAGGAAAATTTGAAAGAAAATGCTATAACTAATTAAGTATTTTGCGCCTTCTAGTGTTTTAGTGTCTTTTGGTGCCTTTTAGTGCCATCTACATGATAGATACTTCGAACTAGACTCGAAATTGCATGGATTTGCTCTTCAAATAGTATTAAGTAACAATTCTCTACAGTGAAATTATGCAGTTATTTCTTATTTTAAATGATATGATAATTCGTACATCGTAAATAATTCAGGAAACGTTCGACGTGATAAAATCCGCAACTGGTATTACAACATAATAATACATTTCTAATTCGGATAATATAATAGCTTCATTAGGCAAATGAAGACGCGTTAATAAATGTTACGGTATTAATAGCGGTCACCAGACCGGTACGGAGTCACACCCTGGGCGGCTGATTGAATAACTATTAGGTAAAGGAAGCTCATTTTGGTTTCTATATGAAAATAAAGGACTTTGACATCCGTTTTAGACCATTACATTTTGCCATCTTTCTGGCAGTAACATGATATAATGCACTTTTTTGGCAATAATATGATCCGATTCGTTTTGCCCTCCACATTAGAAGTAAAGCATCACTGTTAAAAAAAATTTTAGACACCAAAACGGTCAGGTACGTGTAGCAGTATATCACAATGAAGCTTTAAAAAGCTGTGGCGAGTCGACCTTCTATGAAATCTCACATTTTTTGGTCATGCGTCTTTTCAATTGATCAATTGTATTTAAGCAACTTATTCAATTTGTTTAGTTGATGAACTTAGTGTCAATAACTTTTGTAATGAGCCTTATTAAATACCTATCCGAATTTATAAATACGAAGCTGGCTGTTAATAAAGAAAACTGTTGGAAAAAATAAAATTACTTTCCGAACAACCTACTATTATTTGCCACATATGTTTGCTTAAGTGTTAAACCTTATTTTAGAAGTGGTTTCGTAATAGTCTCGTATATCATGGACGTAGAAAGAGCCAAGGTCAGCGGACAGGCCGAACAGCGTCCGAAACGCGGACACGTCATATTGACGACGGCATTTAACATCTGCGCAACATTTAGCAATAAAGCAAACAGGCAGGGCGAGGTACAGCTACTCACAACCATAGTACATCTTCTTGTTACAAGAAGATGTACTATAGTTACGCCTATGGTACGCCTCCGTCCGCTTCGGTAACGGTTACTACGGTAGTGAGCTTCCCATGTGTTATTCCAGCTCATTAACTATCTGCGTGCCTAATTGTAACGAAATCAAACCGTTAGAGTTTGCGTAAAAGAGTAACAAACTTACGTACATCCTCGCTTTCACCTTTATAATATTATAAGAAGTTAAAATTGACGTCCCGCGTGGCGGGGCGGTCACTGTACCGATCTGTCACGGATTAATCACGATGCTCGTTTGACACGCTCGGGGTTCCGTGTTCTATCCTGCCCTAGAAGAATCTTAGCAGATATATTAAGATTTCAACTAATTATTATTCAGTGATTCAGTTACCTTTGATTGAAAGGTCATTGGAAATTGAAACTTTAAATAGTCTAAATGCTGATGATATAAATTCATAACTTTACTATCGTACCTTGAAGCAAGTTCATATTCAGAAACCTGGTCGATGTCTAAATCCATAAACAATAATCTCTTTGTCGTATGTAAACAGATAATGTCTTAGAAAGCTTTACGTTGAGACCGAGTAATGACACCGATGTAACATCGTCGCCGCCGTGACCATTACAACAAAGAAGTAAATACACAATGTTTTATTCATCTGTTATCTCGTAGCACATTCCTGGACAAAGGTCATCGACAGAAAGTGAAACTGGCCGAAGCCGAAAGTGATGCTTATAAAACGCTGGATGTACATAAATATGAAGCGTCTTGTCGCTACGTCGCCGAGCTCGACCCGGAGTCGAACCCGGAGCCCATGTTTTTAATGTCAGTGATGCAATCGATTTAATCCAATGTCAGTTCTTATGACACTTTTTCTCCGTGGGTGATGCGCGCTCGGTGACGAAACGCTATGATATAATGTCGAGTTTGCGCAAAGATTGTTTGAAGTTGTTGCAAACGTCTACTTTGCCGAGTAGGTATAAGTATATTCGATTATGTGCATAGCCGATGACTACAACCATTATAAACCTACTTTGAAACGTATCAGGTATTCAAATGGTCCTTGTTGCATAATTAGTTCGTCCTGTCACTCGGCTGTGTCTAACATTTAGCAAATAAAGTATTTCATTTTAGATAATATTCAAGCGATAACATTAAACGAAGAAGCTACGCGTACATGTTAATAAATGTTTGACGATAACAATCATATAAAAAACGTGATCCTACAACATATTTTAATTGATAATGCGCCAATTCAAATGTTTTAATACTCCGTGAACTGGTAACATTAACAAACTAAACCTGAACGCTCGTGGCGGCATTGTCATTATAACATACTCGTCTCACTTAGAACGTGATCTGTGAATTAAGTAAAATGTCAACCACAAGATTTTACCAAATAAAGAACCGAATAGGTATTCTATTCTTGCGGAAGGTCACTCGCGTCAAATATCATTCAGTAAATTCTAGTAACCTTGGCGGCCGACATATAAATTGGCTGATAAGTTTTTAGGAATCAACGCCAATTGTATAAGGAGTGTAACTATACATACATTTATAAAAGAAACAGAAAAGTATCACTTTATAATTAATGTATGTTGCTAGAAAACATTGATCGAAGGGACAGAGATATAAAATTAAACGTGCAGTCTTATATCAGTATCTTTGTCCCTTTAATTATTGTTTTTCAATATTGTATTCTCTTGATTTATTAATTGCATTGGTTTTTACATTTTTTATTAATATATTCTCTATGTACAAAAATCCTCTTATGTCGTCTATACGACACACAAACAGCAACCGCCACTGCACACCCGAAAATTTTAAGTTTTGTAACGTATGGAACTGTAATAGTGAACAAATGAGCAATGACGATAGCATTTCTAGTATAATTAGCGATCCATCACTAATTATTTCACTTTCTACTGGAGTGACTAGTCATGATCATGAATTAATTTTATACCCCTGTACATTTTAATAGAGGTAAGCAATAATCAGTGAATTAACCGGGCTCACGCGACGTTATCGCGAATAAATATGTATAATATACAATGCAACAGTGTAGAATCTCCGCTTACCGTGAAACCAGCATCAGCCGAACGTATAGAGCATGCATAGTTTCATCCGAATCGCAGCTAGCACATTTGGGACACGACCTAACCGCATTCTTGCCGCGGGTCGAATAATTTGTGCGAAATTACAACATGCCATCGATTCTATCACCCGCGCCGCCAACGCGGCCGCTGACGGCGCACGTGCCGAGAAAAATACTCCTGTAATTTACCGCTACAAGCCTGACCGCGCTGGAGCTATCGAAATAAATTTAAGGGTTGCAACAGTCGCACGTAGCGGGCTGCGACCCAGCAGTGAAGCGGTGCGCGGCGGGCCCGGAACGCACGAGCCGCGAGCGGGTCGTCGGCGTTTGCGTAAGCGTGGAAGGATTAGCCGGTGGCGATGGGTCGTGACCTGCCGTGCTGTCGCCGCCGCCACCGGGTGCCCTTGACATATCGCTCCGCTAGATGTAGAAAGTGCAAAGAAACAAACTCGATTGCTCCAACGAGATATTCGACGCCGGACACGCCGAAAGCTCCCGCCGTCCGTCGGCGCTTGCTCATCGACCTCTAGCCTATTATGCCCGCATCGTTGTAAGCACACACGCCAACTTGGCATTACTAATCTCGGTGAACATTTATCATTTTTCATTAATTCACGTTTTAACGCTGTAACATATAGTTATACAAGCATAATGATTAATTACATCACATTTTTACAATGCATCGCGTGCGCTGTCGCTTTTTCCCACGCGTGCCTTAATCTTCTTTTATCGTTTACTCCAACATTACAAAATAATTGTGTATGATTACTATATGTTACGGAAAATATGTCTTTTTTCACTCAGTATTTGATTACTAAAATTAGTTTTGTATACATAACTTCCGATTACATAGAATTAAAATATGTTTGTACATATATTGCATTATCCATTATATAATTTTATCATTTGCATTATTGCGAAACATACGTGCAAAAGATTGCATTATTACATAGATAAATATGTACAAGTACTAACGTGACCGTACCTGGCACCTGGCACTGGCACCAATATTTTAATAAAATTGCAAGCAGTGTAGGGAGTTTGGCTAAATTTTAATATGATTTCTACGGATATTAAAAAATCAAGTAACATTATTATTAATATTCCCATAACATGAGACACATGACGCAACGCAAAATCATCATTAGCCATTATTATTACCTATCAGAGATACAAACAGGGCTATAAATTTATTTATTACTGTATATTTAAGGTGTGGATAAGTAAAAATATGTATTTTCCATGCTTAAAGTGGTATGCGAGTTCACATTAATTGGTATGCGAAAGGCGAAAGCGATGGTCTTTTGTCGTAAACTCCAACGTTGACACGCCACCGATAATATGCCGCAACGAAGACTCGAAACTCGAAAAGTATCTGAGAGTCACTTATGGGACACCAGCCATTTTCACACATTTAAAACTCAAATACAATACTAATATAATAAAAAGTTGACACGTTTGTAAGAATTATTCAATAATTAGAAAGCTCCATTATTTTACGGACGTGAGTTAGCTAAAGAAATAAAATTGATGCGATTTCAAAGTGATTGCGATTTTCTAAACTCACAATGATTACTTGCACAACAAGCATAAGAACTCGTTTTTACAATTCTAAATACCTGTACTAAGTAATTTTGAACGTTGTAAAACCGATATTGACATAATTTACTCGTAGAGACACAACAGTATTTAATAAAATTATCATTTAACTACAAAAGTTATTTTAATAATATTTATCTTTCTCTTTCGTTCGTTATAAATTTGAACATTTTCATGTTTACATCCAAACAATATCCAATAGAGGCAAGTACGGCAAAAAATGTTTAAAAAATGGGGCCAATGCTTCTCGGTCACTCGTAACAAACAATTAATCGAAAAAATTCAACGTCTAGAAAAAAACTGTGTAAAAATATATCCTATGTCTATCGTAAGTATCGTATCGTAATGCATACAGAAGTAGAGTTGATGTATTTTGTGGCATGGGAACAACATAATAATGGTACTTCTCTCCACTGCAGCATGTGACACTTACTTTCAACATTAATGCAGCTAAAATATACACTATTTATAATTAGCAAACTAAATGGATTATGGCATGCCACTTAGCGCCCAGCGGACAGCACGACTATTTGCCACTTAATTTCCATTAAACAACGTTCAAACATTTAAAAAACACGCGGAACGGCCCCACAGTGATTAGTTACGGTGTTTAAACGTTCAAAACCTGTAATTTTCTGTTTTTTTTTTCTTTAATTCCCAATTAAGTAATTACAAACAATATATCCCGATGTCTAACGAAACAATCACATTTAAAACACTGGAAAACGTTTCCTGAAATCCATTATTTTTCTTATTGCCTCACAACACTTAAAGGATGATTTCCAATTAGATACGTCAAAATAATTATCGTTACACTAATTACATAATTATAAGCATAGTCATAGTGAACGCAAATGACATTAACGTAACGACTTCTGTGAATCGATCGTAGCGGGATATTTTTTATGAATTCCAAATCCGGTTGCAAGGATACGATGACTAAGATATAGAAGTGGTTACAGCAAATATATGAAAAGGGAAAGTGAAGGTCACGTGAAGACGAATCTCGCTAATGGAACAAGAATGGCGCGGAGGCACGCCGCGAGCTTCGTAAGGCAGCATCGGCAAGCAGGTCCGGAAAAACTAAGTAAATTTAACGCATAGTCGACAAATAAATATCATTTTACCAACATTTTTAATACTCTCAATTTATAAAGAATGCTGTTATTTAAATACTATATACTTCTGTCTGAGAAATATACTTCTACTTTCACATAAAAAATACGGATTTGAATTTAAATGTTATACCTAATACACCTATGTACATAAAATACATTTTTGCTTTAAAAAATAACTCATCTAAATATCTTATGGTATTTGTATTATATACGTTAAACTACGTCTACGTTAACTATTCTCACTAAATTTGTTGTGATAGAGCCTGTAAGAGCTAAGTTGTTACTCTAAATACACAATCAATTTCAGAAGACAATTCTACTTTCCAAATCCTCAATACCACCTGAATTTTATTACAACACGTTGAAACTCTACGAGCGAATACATTTTTTGCCAGTCTGTCTTTTAAGTACTTGTGATTAAAATATACTAAGTTACAGAATTAGTTTAAGTGCAACTGACTAAAATAAACCTACTCGTATTCTAATTCATATATTTATTGTAAATAAAACGTGTGTGTTGTTTTCCATACAAAAAGACATTAATCATTTTATTTACCTTTAAAGTTGAAATAATGAGGAAAATTATTGAATTACCATAATTTATCGAATTCGGATCACGAATGAGTAAATTTTGATTAAAACATTGAATATTTTTAGCAGAAACTATTCGATAGGATAAAATGTAAAAGCGTATTTTGTATAGGCATCAATTCCTACTTAAATATGAATTCATTCATCATTTGAAACGACTCATGATCTCGAAATTTTATTTATACATCTGACACATGCGAATGATCGATAAAGCCCACTAACAAATGCAGATCATCGCGTAACGAAATGCGTCCAGTATTTTAAAGCACGATGCAAATATCTATGGGCACTTTCTTTTCGTGTCGTATACCGTTCGGTCTAACATACGAATCTGTATCGCGGAGAAATTTCGATACAAACTGATTTGTATTCCTATAAGAGTTATCCAAATTACGTAGCAGCAATGACAACACACAAAAAAGAGTTTCCTTTTAACAGCGAAAGTGAAACAGCCGTTGGTAAACAAAACTATATGAATCGTCTCGGTTGTTAACGATTCCAAAACCAATCTACGTTTGAATTGATCGTTTAGCATGCAATCGATAGACAAGTTACAATGCAATAATTTTTTAATGTTGTGACCTAAAAATTACTCAATAATAATTATTTCATTTGACTTACAGCCTCTCATTCAGCAATACCCGGAATCTCGGACTTAACAGTAACTGTCGTACATATATAACGGTTACTGTTAAATAATTACATAAAGCGTACTTAAAAGTCTTTCAGTGTTCTCCACGAGATTTTTGAGCCTTCAAACTTTACTTCAAAAAGACAACATTCAACTAGCTAAAGTCACCGTATGATTGCATATTCTCAAATATTACTTCAGTTACTCGTTTAAGTTAAATAGTCAAGTAACTACTACAAATACCACAACTACTACTACAAATACTACTCAACAACACATTTAAAAGTCTGCATTACGTGTAAACATAACATAATATAAAATGAGTAATAAATATTTAAGTATAAGTAGATGTATACGTAATTTTAATGTCGAAGTTGTTCATTGGAGTTCTCCAAATAGTGAACATATCTCTAGCGATACAATACAAAAATGAATAAGTATAACGAAAAAAATATGTTTTAAAAATAGCCGTGTCGTTTTATCACGAATACCTTTAAATGTGTTTACCAGTTTGCATGAGGTAACTACCTATTTCGGTTGAGAATGGAGGAAAACGTTTAAAAATAAAATAAAGCTTTGATCTCGACGTGTGAGCAAAGGTCGATTTGATGTGCAATTTAATAATACATCACATCGTATATTTCATATAACATACACGTTTATACACTATACTAAAAGATACTAGTAACAAAAAATCTATTTAGTAGCAACATTTTAGATGCCAACAAAAACATAGAATAGGTCAGGGCACGCCTTAATAATTTCGTTATTAGATTCTGAAGAATTATTATATTTGTTTATCGTGCCATTTTAACGTACCGCCTCCTAACTACTTAGCACTTGTGTCGCAAAACATTACAAAGAGAGTTTTGACAATAGACTGTTAAATCATTGTTATCGAATGATACCTACACTCTAATGTCCTAGACATATCACTTTTACATATGTAGACAAGTTACCTATGGTAATGTTTCATACTCGTAATGTAAATAGGTTCACATTTCAAGTATGTTACATACTAATAATGTTAACAATCTAGTTGTAGTACTGCAGAGATATTCGATTTGTTTTCTGCTTTAAAAAACAGACGCGAACTCTCTGATTTATCAATCCATACCTTTCATTAATAATGTATATTTCGCAATTTGTCGCTGTGATACGAAATGCAAACAAGCTTGCTGCATATTTTATCATTACGAACTAAGCTTACAAGTACGTACCTACTCACTGAATACGTGCTAATGAATAGTTTATATTTACAAAAGAAAAAATCGATATATCTCAGTAACAGTGTGGTACGAAAAGGGAAATTGCTGAATAACAAGGTATGCGATTCGATGCAGAGCTTCGCGCGTAGGAAAGTTCGTATTCCGATGAGGCCGCAAATTTGCGGCGACTATTAAAGTATATTATATTTGAATTGAATTATCAATTTAAATAGAGAAACGTCGAGAACATCTAGCGAAACTTAACTGCTACGTAGGAAAGCATTATGGTCTGGCGCATCCAGTGCAAACCGGGATGGAAGCTGCGAGGGAGACAATGTATCCGGTAAGTCGTGCATATCTTAAAAGCCATGTTTCGCAGTCTTCATTGAGAAATACGCGCCCTCATTCGTGATGTCAGTTGACTGTTGTTGAGCAATCGACACCTGATTTCCACACGAGAAATCAGATCAAATTTTCGCGGTATCGGCCGCGACATGAGATGACTCGTATCCCTATAACTTCTAACATTACGTAAAGCTCGACCGCGGTCCGCGAGCCGCGCGATTCACGATCCACCCATGCAAACACTCGATGAAAGTGACAATGTTCGCAGACAAGTTCGGAGACGTCGTTTGCCTACATGACATTTAGCACATATCTAGGCCTATTAGAAAGTGATTGTGTAAATATTACTTCATTATTACGAAATATTCACATATTTACGACAGCGGACTTCTAGGATCGATATCGACACGATTAGAATAATTGCATATTAATCGACTAGAATAATACCTACTTTATTAAAATAAGTAAATGGATTATTGAATGCAGCATAAATAATGTTTGAATAATTTAGTATAATATTATAGCGATAGTACTTACAGCGCTACCCTGGCGTCCATGGTGAACGAGGAGCGATCGGAGCGATCGGAGCGCGCGGTGCGTGCGTGGTGCGTCTACGGGCGCACGGCCGGATACTCCGGCTTCTGGCTGCAACAGAAACCTCGCGTCAGCACACGCGCCTTTCCCAAACGACACACAGTTGCGACAGTGAAGCTCAACGAGGAAGCTGCATCGCACATTTAAATGCAACGTTAATGTCAGAGAGCGTGTAAATGCCAATAGTGGCGACCTTTCGGTTTTGAACTAGGTTGCGCAAGCGAGGATCGCCGGTCGTGTGAGAAAGGCGAGTGCGTGTAGGAACGGCAGAGTGCGCCGAGTTCGGCGGGGGTGAGACGCACCGGGGGGCGGAGGGGGTGACACCGCTGGCGACGCGCTGCCGAACGGCGACTAACCTCGCCGCCGCGTGCGCACCTCTTACTTATAGCCGCGCGCCCACATGCACCGAGCTCTGCCACCACTGGCTCACCCTCGACGCCTCTCGACAGCGTCGCGGACACTGCGATATCCTGGACTCTACCGATGCTCACTCCACAGCCGTCTTCTTCTTCCCCACCAAATGCCAGTGTGGACGAGCTTTCGTTAAGTCTTCAGTGTAGGCGTTGATGCCGTGGAAGCTTACGTGAAATATGAAGAATCAACGACCTTACTCCTTCATTTGTCCTTCAAATAAACATGAAGCAGCTATCCGTTTAATCGACTTCAAACAGAATCAATGACATTCACCTTTACCCTTAGTGAGATATCCTGCTCCGAATGCAATGTCATAAGTCATCAATCAATAAGCCTTGGAATACTTTTGATCAAACATTACTCATAGCAGATAAAAACATTATTAGAAATTATTAATTAACTAACTACTAAACGTTTGGTAAATTATAATTAAATATATCTTTGATAAGGACGGAAGTCCCACGAACTCAGTTCACATCTAGCTGATTATAATTCGCCGGTACTTCCGCTCGGCCTCCACGTCACACTGAGGAGAACTATCCGAGCTTCGTCCACCGTGCTCCGACTAAGGCCACGCAAGGAAATTACTCTTTACTTTTTACAAACGACTTCATTTTAGTCACAGAAACATGAATGTAATGATATAATAATCGAATTATTAGCCATTGTTATACATTCTTAGTTACTATTTAGACAAATACGGTTTGTAATTATTTCAACTGGATATTCCAAATATTCGTCTTAAAGTTTAATTAAATGTAGTTTTATATTCCTAGCAATGACATTTTTGTACTACACCAAGTAATCGCACTAAACAAAACAACCAAAACAAAACGAAAAAATGTCATAGTCTTCAACGAATACTGTATCACAATCCATATCAGTAGAATTCATGCCTGTTCTTGTATAAGCAAAGTGGAAATATATGTTGAGATCATTCCCAGAACGCCATATTTAAGAATTGAAGCTTTATTTATCTATTGAAGAAATAGATAAATAAAGGTGGTAGAAACTTTTGTACCTTGACAGTACTTGATCTCCTCGGTGGCATCACAACTATTCCCTATAGTTGTTCTACCTAATTATGAGAACATCATAGTTCGATTTGAAGGGAAAAACTCTTCCACGAAACGTTCCAACTTAGTCCTTGGGAGTAGCAATGTATTTGATGTGATTTCAGGTAAGACTCTATTCATACATGGGGTGGATCATGAATGTCCATGGGCAGTGGAAACAACTATCCATTAGGAGGACACCGTGCTGATTTGTTACTTATATAATACTAACGACCCGCAGTTCAGCTGTTTTGAAGAAAATGTTTTTAAATTATATATAAAAACCTTTCTCGTTTATCGCTTACTTCATTAGTGAAAACCTTATATAAATCTATTGCGGAGTTTAGAAGAAGGTGGCGGAACATACAGAGAGACAACGTCGACCGTCTTTGTTTTTAACCGACTTCGTTAAGGTGGTTCTGAGTTCGACTGTATGTGTTTTTTTATGTATGTCACCGATTCTCTAAATTTTATTCAAAATAGTACTCCTAAGGTGGTCCCATAGGCACCAAATTAGGATCAGATGACGGGATCTCAGCGAAATTGAGGGCTACCCCCAAATGGTTTTCATATATTTTCCAAAGCTATTGAGACATAGAAGTCGGTTTCTATTTATTTGTTAAAAAAAATTAATATATAAAGAAGGTTGACAAAGCTCTACCGATAACAAATCAAGTTATTTCTGTTTCCAACTAGCATATAATAGACAGAGCCTTAAAGTTTAATTGTATTGTAAACCTCCATAAGTATTATTGAACAATTAAAATGAAATAGCCTCTCCAAATATTTGGTAACAGTAATTTTCGCTACGCGCTAGTCAATGTATAGCGCCATACAAACGACATCAACGCGTTGAAACATTGTATTACAACAATATCTTTGACAACAATAGTATATGATCGGATTTCTGTAATAAACATATATTATACATACCATACGTAATAATACTTTAAATCTGAGTAAGATCAGGTTCAATAATTTAGAAAAATTAACAATAAATTTAAGTATACCTACTTCGGTACGCACGTAAAAGATAATACTTCTTTATTAATTAGAACCATTAAACCATTACAAAATACTTGTATGCATTCAAACAAATAGAATAACTAAGCAAGCGCTCAACAGATTAAAGTAAATATGTATACATATAATAAAACTGTAGAAGAGTTTATTTCTAAACATTGAATAAAAGCTAAAAAATAGCCCTAGGGGACTTCATACAAGTAACACAAGGAAAAAAAAAATTTGGACAAAAGACTACTGGACAGTAGCAAGCGTTGTTTTGTCAATGTCTCCTTGATATAGAGTAAGTTGAATATCAGGTATAGAAATTAAAGCTAGCGCCATCTATTGATTAATTCAATTATATAGTAGATTTCAATTATGTAGTAGAATTGATTTAAGTCAATTATATAGTAGATTACATAGTAAAGAGACACTGATAATTTTAGAGGTT
>DWTU01001486.1:0-13127 GCA_018251515.1 Cecropterus confusis | reverse complement strand
CCGACAATCATAACAATTTCAATCTGACAATATTCACGCAGGATGCTCAACTTGTGTCTGCGCTGGAGAGCAAAGTAAAGCATGCGCAATGTTTCGATGTGGCGCTAATGGACGACGGCTCGGTGGTGCTTGCCAGCAAGGACTACCGTCTCTACATCTACCGGTACGTGCAAGTGCCGCCTATAGGCATGTGAACCACGCGTCTCTATCAGAGGAGATCGGAGTGACCGATGAACTCTATGCCAAATTTGACCACCCTAAAACGAAATAGCTTTCAATCATAACGGTTCTGGCCATGTGTGTCAATTTTTAAATTTGTGAAGTGAAAACTTGAAGTGGGTATTTGTGCTAAATTTTGTAAGTGCAAGTGATAAATTATGGCTGCCTCGATGTGATTAAATTGAATAACGAATTGAATCCTATCACGATGAACGGCGTGACAACGACACGCATTATTCTGAACGAAACTGTAATGAGATTAGATATAGTATTGACATTGTTACTGAGTACCTATTTGGAAAATAGAGATTAACCCGTTTGGTTCGATCCAGATATGCGAACGGTTCTCGATCCTTATCATTTTTTGATCTATTGAATAATATTTTTTCATATCCCGCATCGTTAAATTAGGGATGAATATTAAGGGCGTTTGTATTATTTAGCCCATTTGTTGGACCAATATTTTAACTATTATTACTTAACAAATTGTTAGACGTTAAGTGTGTGATTTTATCGTATTAAGAGATCAATCGAACGTATTGTTGTTAGTTTTAAGATTATTCTTCGGCACAATTGCACTTCCTGTTTTTAATTAGCACTTATTCTGTGTCGATGGAAATATGATTATGAAACTAAGTAAGAAGTTGTTACATTATTATTAGGTAAGTGTTAAATTGATTGAGCTGATATGGACAATCTTTACTTACTACCCCTTTTAATGTAGTTACAAAATTTTAGGGAAATGTGATGTTAGGGGTTTTATCAATGACAAAGTTGACTGCGGCTTGCGTTAGGCACGTACTTCAATAGACTCTTTAGTAAATGTTACTAAAGTACTATTGTTGATCTCTTAAAACAAAATACTTTCATCACAAGGTGGCGAGCGACCGAAAATGTTTTATAGAGCTCAGTCAGTTCCCAAAATTAGAGTCACGCCGATCTTTCGACTAAAGCAACCTGGAGTATTATAAAGCATTTTAGGTTATTTGTAACTAAAAACGATGGATAATTATAGTTTTTATTCTTGATTAATGTTTGTTGGAAGACAATTTTCCTTGTTTCGACCGATGACGTCATTACCGCCTAGTCACTGAGAGCCCACGAATTCATAAATTCCTTAATTTCGTTGTTTTTTTATGATTAGTAACATTTGGTTGATAATAATATTGTTCGTTTTTATACAAATCTAAGTAGGTATTTTAAATGTTTTTTTATAGATTGGACACGGTAGTTACTAGTAGAGCACATTAGCAAAGTGGTCGTCTCGCTAGATATTTTTTTAATGATTTTTCTGAGATTTTAGCAGATTTAGAGCACCATGATGCGTTTGCGCAACACGCATACTACTTACTGGAGTATTAATAGCTTGCTCGGTATACAAAATAATTATACAATTTGTTATTCTGGTAAGATATTTTTTTATATGGAAACATCTTTATTTTTGTAGCAGTAGTATTATACGGTGCATGTGTAACGTTTAATTTTTTTTTGTATTTTATGAATATTATTATGCTATTATAATTTTTTACATTACCGTGTGTTTGAGTGTGTTAGCTGAATTATTTTAGTTTGATTTCATTAGTTTTGATTTTTTCTTAGTTAATAATGTTTTTAGTGTTTTTTTTTATTTGCTGAATCTATGACAATAAAGAGATCTGATGCGATCCATCGCTTCGGGATCGATGATACTATTAACTATTGATCTGAATTAGATTACCCTAGATTACGCGATCGATTTGGTGATAGTCCTATGCTCTTAAATTATCTCATTTTTATGTAATTAAACATAAACATTGAAGACACGTCTCGAGATCAGCAGCGCCGCCCACCGTCGTTTATTTGCAATACCCGCTTTATATGTGCCATACAACCATGTTGTGATTTAATAAGTGATATTTAGTGTTGTTTGTAAATATGTACCATACTCTACTGATTTGTTAAATTTAATCATAGGTTTACCTGATCGATTATTACCTCTATGGTTTCATCTTTTTACTCGTTAGTGCAAGATAGTAGTCTGGTAATGTACCCGATCCGATTGTGTTATGATAAAACCAATGAATTTATTATTTATTTTAGGAACTCTTATTTATATTCATTATTTTTTTATTTATCGAGTAGCTACTTGCACTAATTTCAGAGCATTTAAGATCAATTCTCTTGATGATTTCGTTTTATTTCTGAATTTTGCAATGTGCCGTGTACAGGCCGCACATCGTCTTGACGTGTCTTCGATAATAGTTAAATAATCCACCACTGGAATCACTGCCCATTAGATTAGGTGAAGTAGAATGTATGTCCAATCTTTAGTGTCCAAATTTCAGTGATCAATCACCAATGATTTTAAATATAGACTGCCCTGTTCCTAATAAATTAATTATTATATCTTTCCTAAGATCGGATAAATTGTTGTATTTCACTTAATCTACTGTGATAAAGTTATTTGTTAGCAATTATCAATCGATTCGATAATTGGGCCGTCAGTCTCTGCTTTACTTCAGTTTTTTCGAATGAACTTACGCCTGGAGTAATTAATAAATTTTTACGCTAGTGTTAATTGTTAAGTTCGTTCTAATGAACTGAAGTTACGTTAGAAACATCGGAACTCTTTACTTAGGGTAATATTGGTCGATATCATCCGCGGTTATTGCGTCATGAAATCTTCATGCCATGAAATCTTCAGGTAATTAAACCTTAGCTATGATTGACGTAATATCTACGAATGAAATCGTCACGATAACTATATACGCTTCTACTTAATTGAAAATTCAACGTATTATATTTATATTAAGTATAGTATAGTGTATCAAAATTTTTAAGAATTTGCAAGTTATGACAACCGCTCATTTCACGATTTTACTATAATACCTGTAATCCATATTTTTTAACATTTTTTTTAAATATGACAATTATGAGTTATTTTTTAATAAACCTGAATAGGTAATTTAAGTTTTTAAGATTATTATTATTATTACAAATAAATTTTCGTTCACAATTATTTTTTTGTGTTTTTGCATAATATAATAAGTATAAATGATTTTTTGTACGAAAAACATTTCATTCTTAAAAATTGCATTTCTAAAGCTTGAGGACTGATTTAAATTGAAACATGTTTTTGTCTTTAAATATTTTGTCGATGTTTGTTGTTATAATTATTATATTTTTTTAATTATTTGTATAAACAATTGTTCTTTAAATTAATGTACGTCGTTTTGTTTTGAATTATTTTTGTTGTATAATTGCTTTTTTATAATAATACCAGTTCATTGCAGTTTTACTGTGTGTTTTATTTTCTTTTCTTTTTATTTGCCCAAGTAGTTGCTATGCTAGTAGCCCTATGATTGGTCATAATTATTTTGGAACTACCAAACTAGTTATGATTGATTGGAGATAATGTTTGTGCTAAGGTAACTCATACGTCTAATAAACAGTCTGTGCCTTAATCTTTCTCTTTATGTCTTAGTTATCAATAGGATAATCTCGAAGAAATCTATTTCTAAATGCTCTGCTTTCTTAGGTATCTAGATTTTTCTAGTTTCTTAGCACAAACGTTACGCGGTGTGGTGGTGAATCCTGCGCGTGTGTGTATTTATCTATATTTTTGGGACTTATGTGTGTGTGCGCATTTTTGATAAGAATTCATTTGAAACAGTTGGTGTTGGGGAACAAACGTTGGCATGAAACGTAAGTATTGCTTTAGTGTTAAGTATCGCTACACAACGTAGATGAGCACCCATTTGAACGTGGATTTAAATCATCAGTACCAAGTAGACTGCACAATATATCATAGCAAAATTTTTAATTATTTTACTTCTCAAAGCGACATCATGGGCGCTATCTAAACATGTATCTATTTCTGACATGGTATCTTATTTACTTGCCGATTGATTACCATAAAATTATAAATCATATTCATTGAACTATTTTGCAAATTTCATATGGAAATTAATTCAATATTTCCAAAAAATATACTGTTGTATCTATTTCAAATTAAATATTTAAAAGTAATATCCATGCAATTTTTTTTTATTTTTATGGTAATTAAACGGTCCTACATAAGAACAATGTTAAATATGGAACACTGCACAAACCTTCTGAAAATTCTTCAAAAAAGCTCCTCAGTGATTTAGGCGGTAGTTTCAAAACTCACAAAATAGATCTATATAACTTTAACTACATATTCTTATGAGTGTAGGGTTAAGAACTATTTGTATTGTAACGTAAGTAATCTTAAATATCCGGATTAAGCTTTACTTTTCTACGGAAATGTAGCTATAACTGTACTAGCTCTATGGATCCAGTTTCCCTTTTCCTACAGCAGCACTGCTTTAAATCCTTGACGACTCTGTTTAAACCAAAGGGCACTTATACCATCAGGCCGATCAATTAACATAGTCGTTACACGTGCCTATCAGCAAACGAATTGTTATTTGAGTGTGTCTTTACATCTGAATTCGTGCAACCCATATTTCAATTGTGTTTAGAAGGTTTTAAATCATATTAATATTTAACCTGTCATCTAAATCAAAATTCGTAATTTGCTGATATTCTACGTATATCGTGTTCTAGTACTAAAACTTCCATTTCCTTTCCGCGAAAAAATAAATTCAATGCTCTTAATTACATGATATTTTATTATATTTTACTATAAAACTTTATAAGCATATAATTCAATGATTCACGTGATTTGCTATCCGCACGTCTCCCGTTGGTTTAAACAGAGTTCAATAAAGCGCTAACCAAAACCACTATTTCCAAGTCAATTACTCTAGGGAACATTTTACTACTAACTAGCACTATTAGTGTAACGTAAGCACGAACTAGGCTTACAAGATTGTTTATAATTTTATACTCAGCAGTTCTCTTAAGATTAAAATTAAGACCATTTACATGAAAAAATATTTCATTCAGTGCAATCATGCAATCAAAAGTCGCATTGTTTTATGAACGTCTCGAAACAATTTCGCGCCCTTTTCTGTGGCTATTCTATTTCCTGTACTAATTAAAACAATGTATTTACCTCTTAACTGCTGCTGTATTCCTTGTCAAATATTCCCGATAATTTACCCTTTTCAATTTTCTTCCCTCCCTTAAGCCTCTCATTATCGACTTAATCTTGAGTGGAAACGTTAAGTGTAAGGGCCCACTTGATATTTTTGCATCATTTCTTCGTATAATCAAGTTTATTGATCAAATATACATTGGTGGTCTTAAATCTTGTGATAATGATTTCGAGAAAATGATCATAAATTATCGACTGGGCTTAGAAGTGGTCTGCAATGATCATTGATGAAATTTCAAGCTTTTACTTAGTACCATCATAGATTACGTTTTCTAAATTTACCAGTCAAAATTAGTAATTCCCAGGAAGTGTGTAGAAAACTGTATATAATTTAGAATAAAAACGTCGTAGAGTTATTTCTTAGGTGTAAGGAGTGTCGGGTCGTACGAGATGGAAACGTTGGAAAGTCTAATAGCTGGTTTGAGAATGTGTTGAGAGAGTGTGTATTTTTGTAATGGAAATTATGAAATCGATTAGTAGGTATTTGTAAGATGTTATTTAGATCGAAACATTGTTATTAGAATGTGAAATGAAAAATTAGAACGTCTGAATTAATGTTGAAGGGCTCGGAAATATCCGTACGGTCAGGATTGGCATCGACATGTAAGGATTTCACTGTAACCATATCTGTAGCTATACTCGTCAACATTGTTTGAAAACGATTTTGGTAACGTTTAATAAAAGTCACCTGTTAATGTATTCATCAAGGTAGAGAATAATGTATCAATGTTAGCTTGTCAGATTGTATGTGGTTGACTATTTGGTCACTTATTATATTACGTAGTAGAACGTTAAATTTTATAGTACTTAACGATGCGTTATTATACGGTATTGTAAATACATTGTCGCTTCTACGTTCGTTTACTGAATCGGATCTCTTTAAGATCTGAGCATGTACAGCGATTGTATCAAATGTAGTGACGTCTATATGATTGATATTATTCTTATATAACGATGTCTGTAGCAAATCAGGAAGATTGTGGACGTCTGATACATCGCTGCACCAGCAGTAAACACTCAATTGCTCAGGAATTGTATTAATTTTCTCATTGAATTTTGATAATTTATGATATTTTCGATCATCGCTTTTATCGATTATATTAAGCGGCGACGATGTATTATTGTTGAATTTCATTAATTCGCTAATTAATTAATGATAATTTAGTGAACTATGCACAGAACGTTGGTGTTACACTTAATTTTTGAGATATTTTTCTTAAATGCAATGCATGCAATCGTTTTACTGCATTCGATGACTGACGTTGAGTTTTGAGAGTAAAAATTAAATTTTTGGACATTGTGTAGTACGGAAAAAGTACTGCCACCCTCGGTATAGTAGTGTGAGGGGTGGTAGACGAGACGCTGTATGTTTCGATAGATATGTTTCCGTGTGTACACGATTTATCGAAAATGTGATTGTTGTATGTTAAGATAAAAGTAACAAAGCGCATATGAGCACAAACCATCCATCCTCAAAGATTACTCTGAATGTTTTAAATTTAACTCACGTTTGAATTTATGATACATTTTATTATAAAAAAAAATATTTTACTATCGCTTATGTTAGTTGAGACGTTTGCAAATAATAGTATTTATTTTCCCAATGGTATAATTTTGTATTGAAGAGTTTTGGAGTTTTCTTAAGGTGTTTTATATGATATGAATTCTACTTTAATATTGAAGTTAGGTATAATGATAATAATAATCGTCGTACATTTATAATTCTATGCATTTCTTTGCTCTTCGTGTAACATAGTGTCTGTAACGTAATCTGTATATTTGTAAGTCTTTTGATACAGACCATTTGTTCCGCCAAAGGTTGTAAGGATGTAAAGTAGTTTGGGATAGACAATTGTTACTTCCACATAAGGGTTAGATGTCCTTGTAACATATTATACAAGTTTCGCCTGATGTGTGACAGTGCTCTTTTACGATGTGTCTATCCTACGGTCTGTGTTTGACGTAATTTTCTCACATGAGATCACTTGCGTAAAAGTGAATATTGGGGGACTTATAAATATACTGCATTACATACTATAATATTTATTTTCCTAACGTGTGTAAGGTATTTAACTCTATTAACTGTAAGGTGTGTGATTTTAGTTAATGATAATATTTTTTAACGCGGAAAGATTCCAAATGAAACTGCATAGAATAGCGGTGGGTTAGTTAATGACATATCAAAAATAATGTTTCTTATTATTAATTAGATCGATGGTTGAAGAGATGGAATGGTTAGTGAAGTTTGAAAATTTTGATGTTTGATCTGCTGACAATACTAAGCCAGTTTTCTCGATGTTAAAAGTTTAAATTAAAAAGTTTTAATAGCGAATTGTTTCATGTTGGGACGTAACATATCATCCACTTAGTGGAGTGACATTGATAATAGAGGAAAATTAAATAGACCAATTGGCTTTTGTTGATGTTTGAGAAATGTCGGATGGGATAGAGCGAGATAGCGATACTTTGGAATCTTTCTCACTGAAGCTAGTCGCCGATGAAATTGCTTTTAGATATTTAAATGGTATCGATATTTATGTGTATGCACGTAAGTTAAAACTAATTAGTTATATGATGCTGTAATTGTCCACACACAAGGTTTACACATATAAATTGACATCCTGCCAGATTTAAAACACTGCTTATGAAAACTAATTTAAATTATATCCTACTTAGCATTATGGTGTAGTGTGTATTTTTAGATATGGCATTGTGTATGTTAGTCTAGTGATTAAGACACCTTGAGCTTTGAACAGTCTTCACCGATATTTTTACATACGAATATTAATAGTAGAGCGGTCTCACCCCATGCTCTTGGTAGTGTATCACTGTAGGTTAAGATGTTTGGACGAAACTAACTGTTTCTCACACTTTTCTATCAATGCTTCGCTCAGCATTATGATTTGAAACACTGAATATTCAATCTTGCTGGTGAATTCACCGCGTTGTACTGTGTCTCTACAAGGCACCAAGAGCTTCTACGTATATAAGGCCCGTCATTAGAATAATGACTTCTTTAAAAACAGTAATTTTACTATAAAAAAAAAACTACTGAAACACCAGAATACGCCGTGGCCTTAAATTTAAAGGAATATTTTAATCCTTTTATAAAAGAAGTTTGAATAAACGCATTGGAATTTTGTACAGACTTTAATACTTCTGTGTTTCAAACGATCATTATATGCATTTATGATACGGTTTAAATGTATGTGCTAATTATAAACTTGTATCCATATGATATCTAGTATAGGTGTTGCCGTAGCATTCTGTGTAGGTATCGCTTCATCTACGTCGTAATGTATCGGTAGATGTTTATTTCGAAATTTCGATTCGTGCATATCCCCAAGACATTGATAATTGTTACCTACATTAGTTACTTTGAGACTGTTCAAATTGTACTCTATGGAGTTTTCTCTAAGGGAAAGGGCTGTTTTAGCAGATATTTTTGATACAATGAGGATAATCGAAGGGAAACGATCTTGTATTGTAGATAACGATACTGGTACTGCGGCGTTGCTCCGGTCGCCTTCGGGAGCTGCCCGGCCACTTGTTGAGTATATTTATCGATCTGTTTCACATCTACTTCATAAGTATAATGTTACTGTAACGAAAAAAAAAAACAATGTTGTTCTTATATGAGATGCGATAGTTTTCGCTAATAACTTGTTGTTTTTCATATATTCGTAATATTTCCTTTATTTTTTGTACTCTTTAGTGTTAAGATAATTATAAAATGAAAACTATTCAATGTTGATTACTCTAAAACCAATAATGTATGTATTAGGGGTGGTGTAAATTAGTTTCCCCGAGAGCCTTACTAGCGGAGAAGCCTTTTCCTTAGACAGTTAAACTTTCCCGTTTACTTAATTGTTAAAATGCGGACATTGTGGGTATCGTGACGACTTGTCAATACGAGGGGTATAATGTTATCGAGAAGAACAACAATTATGTAAGAAAAAATCGTCATCAATCGTCGCCTACACTTTCATACTCTAGACCTTTTCATGTTTCCCCTATAATAGTTCTTACTACTTCTACTCTTATACAGATCACAAATATGACCTCGAACAGATTCAGAGTTAGTTCTGGCCTAGCGATTTTTAAGGTAAATTTAAGGTTCATCATTTCTTACTTAGGTCGTATGACTCAATTTTAAGACTGATCACAGAAAAATTAAAATATAAAAAATCTAAAAAAAATCAGGATATTTATTTTTCATTGGTTAGGAAGTATACACAGTCATTTTGCTTCGATGTGACTCCAGTTGATAATTCGAAGGAAGAGTTTTTTATAGATTAAATTTGATAGGCAAATTTGAGATGGATTATTGATTTATCAGCTGGAGCCACACTAATCTCTACATTTTCTGTCAATACCTTTCTATGTCTTCTTTCCAAGACGATGACAAACGAATTCGATGAAACATTGGTAAATTTAACGAAGGTAATGTTAACTTCGATAATGTTGACGTTACTGTTGAAATTGATGGAAAAAAAATAAAAATGAAAAAATATTTGTTGCCAAAATGTTGTTAGGGATAAACGTGTAGTTATAAAATTCGGTTGTCACATGCATAATTAAGTTGTTCTTTGATGGTATGTGGTTAAGAAGAGAAGTTGAAGAATATTTCCAATGATATATTTTTTCATAATGAACTTGAATGCTAATCGGTACTTAAGGTTTATATCTGTGTAGGAATTTAAATTTAACGTGTGGTAAAATGTGTCTTTGCCACGATTTCATCTTGTGTCGGTTTTTGGAAACGTATTGGGCCATTTCGGAACTTTGGCAATAAGTCGAAGTGTTTCTTGTTAAGAAGCACTTACTGACTATTTTATTTGAATAGTTGTTGGGTAGTTCGATCGTATAAGGGCGCTGCTAGAAAAATCGTGGCAAATGATTTAGTTGTTTAGTGTTCATGTTATACTAGATTGTATTCGACAGTTCTGACGTTTTGAAAAAAAAACTGACTCACCTGTTTCCGCCTTCGCACTTCTGATCACGTCAACCCCACTTATATTATTTATCGCACTGTTTAATTTATTGTTTAAGTTAAAGTTTCGACAACAGTTAAAATAGCAATTTTACTTACTATTTGATTGTTAAATTCTAATTTATTATTATTTATTATCTCGTAATTTATCGTATTTATGAAGCTAGTCAGAGACGTTTCGGTTAGTTTAGCCCTAAGTTTTTTGGTACTTTTGTGAAATTTCAGCGTATTATTACGCCATTCTCTAGTCACGGATTTCGACACTTGTAATGTGTCAGTGAGGTCTTTTAGTATGTAATCATTCTTTTCTTTCTTTGGGATTTCCTCATAAGTTTTTTTAGTAATTATTATGATATCTGGCTGTATTTTAAAAATTAAACTCAGAAGCCTCAGATTTCATTTTTAAATATTTCTCGATAAAAAAACAACTTCATGAATTAATTTCGTAAAGAACTACAATTACCAAAAGGTTTCTTGAAGGCTTCAAATATTTTTGGTATACTTTTATTTCTATCATATGATAAGTTGACCACGGATTACTTTGTTATTACAAGAGACAGATCTTCTTAAATGAAAGTCGTCTTTAGATTATTCAATGTTTTCGAAAAGGCTGTCTTTGTACAGGTGCGTTGATAGTGGTTAGCGCAGAGATTAACGTGGTCAACGAATGGATTATGTTAAATGTGAGAGATTTAGTTGATTGGTGTTTAATAAATAGTTTATTAATTGTATATTACTTGTTGGTTCCCAATATATCAGCAGTAGCCTTGCTGTATTCTTGATTTACAATGTTTGGTGAGATCGCGGAGCAATCAAAATTAAGTCTCATAAACACATCTAAGTAATGATGGCTGACTTTGAATAACGGACAATATTAACAGACAGACATTTAAAATAAATTCAGATATTTACGCTGATTTTGAGTGCCTATGGCGCCCACAACTCATCGAATCCTATGGAGCAACAAAAATTTTACTTTTATACTGTCATTAAACTTCAATCAACATCTCACAAAATTTAAACTATACTATTTATTATTCAATGGCAAAGCCGTAAATATCTTAAGTTTTATACATAATGGCAGAAGTATACGCTGAATGTTAGAATTAGCATTTTTAACTATTTTCTCATCTTCCAGTACCTATTCCAGTTGATTTGTTTCTCGTGTGTGTGTTTGTGTTTTCCAATGTGATTTTATTTTGTTTCAGCTATTTAATTTAATTGCTTATTATGTAGTATTAATTAATCTCAGGTACTTTCTCAGATGGAGCGAAATACGTTCTAGCTACGTGGTTCCTGCCCTAAAGTTATCTTATTAAGTCTTATAGAGACGAAGTGTTTTTTCTGCGCCATTAAAACGCCTGTTTAATATGAAATGATCAGCAGACGGATTTTAATGAACCTAAAATGTGACTTGCCAAACTTTCCTGTATAAAAAATATGATAATACATTATGAATATCAAATTAAAACGATCCAGATTAAGGCGTAGGAAATACTTCTCATCTAGAGACGGCCTAAGGCTAAAAACATTGTTGTAGCGTATTCTATCATATTTGTCCAATGTCAATAGCACACAAAATTGTCCTTAATATGCAAATAGTAATCGTATACATTCAATGCGTATCTACATCACGAGAAGACAGTGGCTCGGCAATGTTTTACTGTCACGTACACCCGTATATGTATGAGTGTACGTGCAATCATATCATATGCAACAATGATAAGCCGTAGTTGTCTTTCAAAGCTGGTGGTCAAATACCAAGTACGCAGTACTTGACTGTAATACAGTAAGAGTCACTTAACCGTAAAGGAAACCAAAAACTTCATGACTGTGAAATCTTCATGATCACAAAGATCAGTGAAGTCTACTTATCTGCAACTTACTTACTAACTTACTAACTTAGCTGTAAGACAGTTGGATTGATCACCCACAAGTATTTACGTAATGTAATTCAGGATGACATGACGGGGTACTTAATGTCGGAAATAAATACGCATGAACGTTTATTTCGCCTCATCTGAGACAAGCTCAAACCACGTTCCCTTGTTCTACGTTACAAAAAACGTCGGTACATATTCACGGAGTGAAAATTATTTACGTTTCTGCGTTAAGTTGTCGAATTTTACCGGGCGGCGTTAATCTGCCATACAATACGTTACACGTTATGTTTGCCGCGTTCCTCTATACATTTATATACTGTTTAATGCGCTTTTTAAATTAAACTCGTAGCACAAAAATAATTGTTTAAAAATAGTGTTATTAAAGAATAACATCGCTCGGTACAATTGAAAATCCATTTGATGTTCGTACCGTTTTTTCATTAACGGCTCTCTAAACTATTGTGTTTGATTAATTTTATGTGTGCGTGGAATTGTGGACTTTTAACATTCCATTCGAAGGGTTTAAGTAAGGTTTGTTAATCTAATGATTTATTTGTGTTAAAAACGCCGTGTGGGTTGGACAGCATTTATATAAGCATTTCTGTACTTTCCTGATGCGTTCGATAATAATATCGACGCGTATAATAATCATACATACATACTTGTTATTCAGGTAATAATAAGCTAGCGATTAAGAATTGATAAATAATATCCGAGGATAAATTTACTTGTATGTTGTATTAAAATGATGAACACGAAATAAAAAGTGGTTTGAAGTATGGGTTTTATTTCATTTTTTTTATTGATACCTCTACACATTGACAAATTTAGTTAAAAATCAGAAAGTTTCTTGTAATATAACAGATACAATTAATATAAAATATTTCATTAGTATTATCTCGCTTGAAAATGGTAATGTAATAATCTTAAACAGTATTCAATTAATTCATTACAGTAAATACAAATTCAA
>DWTU01001485.1:0-13128 GCA_018251515.1 Cecropterus confusis | reverse complement strand
TGATTCGGTCGCCGCTCTTAAAACCCGCGATAAAAGCTATGCAATATCTTAAAAAAAAACTAGCCAAATACGTGTCGTGCACGACGGGTTCCGTACCATCTATAAAGAAAGGCAGAAATATCACGTTTATTGTCTGTCAACAACCCTTAAATATTTATTATTTTCTGTTTGTTATAATGACAGCAACAGAACAGTCTGGTTATCACGATTCATAAGATACAGCCTGATGACGGACAGCGGATTCTTAGTAATAGGGTCCGGTTTTTACCCTTTGTGTACGGAACCCTGAAAAGAAGTGTGCCATTTTACAAATTATGTAGGCCAAAACAGAATTTTGAAGTGCATGTAATGGCAACTTCATATGACTCTGTCATGTTTTTTTATGACCGTCGTGTCAAATGATACGTCAAATTGAATAGAAATTAAGAATTCAACAAAAAAATAATAATATTGTTAATATTTATACGTTAATGGTATAATTATTATTATTCATCGCACGTGAAGGATTAATAAGAATACCCAAAATAAATATATAATGGCAGAGGCTGCGAAAGACAATGAAAATCCACTTAACATCAATGGAAGTAATTTCAACTCTGAATTATACCTCGACGGGCTCATGAAATGTGCAAATTTGCGACAAGTTATGGATAAGGAAGCAGAAGTGGTTACCCAGTGCCAATTCTTACAATCGGAGATGCAAACGCTAGTTTACGAAAACTATAACAAATTCATATCCGCCACGGAGACTGTACGTAAAATGCGCTCAGATTTCCAAATAATGCAGGAGGAAATGAACAAACTTAGTGAGAATATAAACAAAATCACCACCTTTAGCTCACAAATATCAGAATCGCTGAAGGAAAGTGGCAATAACGTAAATAGGCTTTGTGGCACACGACAGTTGCTAGACAAGTTACAGTTCTTGTTCCTGCTGCCTACTCAGCTGAACAAAGCAATCGAAGAGTGTCGTTATGTGGACGCTGTGCATGACTACACCCACGCTCAAAGAGTCCTGCAGAAGTATGGGAATCAGCCATCTTTTCAGAGCATTCAAACAGAATGTTCTGAAATAATTTATGGGCTGAAGAAAACTTTGAGAGAGCGTCTCCTTAGCCCCAGTACATCTGCCTCAGAGCTGGCAGAAAGTGTTGGACTTCTTAGACAGTTGCAGGAAACAGATGCATCCTTACAAGATATCTTCTTAAGTTGTGCGGAAAGTCGTCTTGATCAACATTTGACATGTCTCAGTGGGATGGTTGAAAGCACAGATATTCTTGAATGGGTTGAGAAATGTAATAATACCTTACTTGCAGACCTGGGCATAGTAATATCTTGTTATAATGATATGTTTCAAGATGGAGAGAATGTAAACCTTCCCGAATTTGCTGATAAAGTGATGACACAGGTGTTCCATCTTTTTGAAGAAGTTATAAAACGACCTGAGAATTCTGGTACAGAGATATTAATCCGAGGCTTGGATAAATTCTTTAGAAAATTACAAGCAATGTCTGAGATCATCTCGAGTGACACTATATCAAAGAGGGCTTTGGATGTAGTAGTCCAATGCATACAGCATAAAGCGACTATGCAATACAAAAGCATTCAGATACAGTTCAAAGAAAATCTAATGAGAGTGAGGCAGTCTCTAGCCAGCAAGGGCACAGAGACTTCAGATTTAAAGGACATTCTCAATTCATTACAAGTCCATTTGATGCAGAAAATTCAAGCATCTCTCTTAGATCTCATGGCATTCTTACAGAACAATTTGTCCTTTGGTTTAAAGCCATGGTGTGCTCAAGCAGTCGCAAACAGTTGTTGGACAGTTATATCTGAAACTCTAATTAATCTGTCAGACATGGTCAAGCAAATGTCTAAGATACAAACATCAAATAACATTCCATTTGAATTACTTTTAATCTTAGCTAAATTATGTTTAGAAACGCAGGAAACGGGAGTGTCAACCCTTCATAAACATCTGGAGAAGCTCCTTGAGGAAGCAGCTCCTGGGTTAACGATGGAGAGCAGGGACACTAATGCTGTAATGGTCCATCTTTCTACAGCGGCTCAGTCTGCATTGGATTCTGAAGTCGTTTTCATTGGACAAACGGCGGCGCAAATGTTAAGGGTGTCAGTTTTGGCGCGCGATTGGTTAAGGGCGCCCGAGCCGCGCGGGCCGAGAGCCGTTTGTCGGAGAGTCGTAGAGACTTTGGCGAGCGCCGACAGCGCCGCGTCCCAACTGTTTCCAACGAGCGTGAAACCTTCCAGCGATTCTAGTAGACGGACAATATGGTCGCGTGCGCCGTCGTCCTTCTCACCTATTAATAGAATATTTTCCGAAAGAATCGAAGTGTTCAGCCCTGCTGGTGCAGATAGAGCCGCCTTGTCTAACGGAGCGTTAAAAGTAGCTCTGAAAGCGCTAGTGGAGTGCGTCAGGCTACGGACATTTAGCAGACACGGCCTGCAACAGTTGCAAGTTGACGTGCATTTCCTTCAACAGCGACTGTCGTGTATGGGAAATGATGAGCGGTTATTGAATGCATTATTAGAAGATGCTCTATCGTCCGCACAACTTAGATGTGTGGACCCTCAACTAATGGAGCCCAGTATTGTAGATATTATTTGTGAAAGAGGGTAGATTTCTTAAGATGTTTAACCCCATAGTTCTACCGCAGTCTATTTAATTTAAGCTCAATAGCAGAGTTAAACCTACTGTATTGTGAACGGTAGTTAGCCAAAAATACAAGTAGTGTTCCTACATAGCCCTTAAGTGTAACTTAGCAACATTACAAGATAGCAAATCTCTGGGATTTATTGTAAATGTCTGATGGGCTAAATGGAAGCTTAAGGCTTGTTACTTCATTTTATAAAAAAAAACTTAATTGTTTAGTAGTAGGCCAGCCCCACGCAATTAATTGTTTATTGTTAGGTATATAATTATTCTGGTTATAAGATAAATTTGAAATGTACTACATTTTTGTTATGTAATATATTTATTGTCAAAAATAATAACTACAAATATATTCTTATAAAATAAACAATATTTTACCACCCTTCCAGCCAAACTAGAAAACAAACAGCATGAATTTTTTTACATTTTATTTATAACCCATTAATCAAAATTGCATCATCATATGAAAAATAATGATATCATCTACATTTATAAAATTCCATGTTAAATGCTCCTAGAACTTAAATCTCGCCTGACAATCTATTTTATTACACAATATTAGTTAGTCACGGGAGTAGAATAAACATTACTTAATATTAAAAACAACATACAACGACGCAATTTACTAGAAGTCCATACGTGAAGGAAAAATGTATTGTTATACATTGAAAAATTGTTCGATGTATGTCTCGTAAAATATTACGGAAGCACACAGAATTGAACACATCATATAATCACTCCGCCAAATCAACGACTTCTAGTAAAAGCGCCTTTATAATTAATATTAATACAAACAGAATTTCATTATTAAAATTTGGTCCTAGTTCACTACAAAGAAAAACTGCACCTATTTACTGAAGAATCAGGATTGACTATGTTCGCGCCTTATCGCAACGATCGATCGCAGTGTACAACGAATATTATTTAAAAATAGTATTTTTGGTCTATCATCTATTTCGAGTATAATAAATTTCATCTAAATTGAGGTTTAGTGACATCAATAACGTGGTAAACAATACAAATATCAGCAAAACAACGAGTAATTGTGATATTTCTAATGCCTATGACGATGGTAAACACTTACTACGAAGCACTAGGTATAATGGAAACTTGAGGCGGGTTTACACTGAACCAACATGGCGCGACAGTAAAATTACAACAGTTTTAACCCAATAAAATAAGCCCATGAAATCTATAAAAAATATTACGAGTTACATTATTATTGAAAGAATTGGA
Organism: Cecropterus confusis; assembly: GCA_018251515.1. Taxonomy (NCBI): domain Eukaryota; kingdom Metazoa; phylum Arthropoda; class Insecta; order Lepidoptera; family Hesperiidae; genus Cecropterus; species Cecropterus confusis. The sequence continues at coordinate 9,221 of DWTU01001485.1, read as the reverse complement.
ATATTATCAAGGGGCACTCGCCCTTAACAGAAAATCATAAATAGTCCTTTGATGCCTGTTGCGTTTCTTAATTCCATTGGATAATTTTATATTCAATGAAGTGTATCGAACACTTATATCATCCAGCTAACGAAAATCTATTGTAAGCTTCATTAATTATTTTATGGTTACTTATAATGAAAACATAACTGAAGATTTTAACTGGAATATAATCGCTAAGTGTTTTCCACGATGTCGCACTATGTTGTGTCAGCCCAGACCGCCTTACAACCGGAGGCTCTTATATCTATAGCAACATCGGATCAATTCAAATTAAAGTTATTAACAAAATAACGGTCTCTATAAGCTCATGAAATTCTTTTAACTTATCAATCTTAGCACATAATATATTCATTTACAAAATATAAAGAGTAATTATCTTGGATATGTCCAATTTTTCAACAAAATCGGTTGTAGAATTTGAACCACAAAGTTGATACCCTGACAATTTTTTAAATTGACAGAGACAATTTGGTTAACCACAGTTTAACTGGAATTGCACTCACTGCAAATATATAATATAATAATATGGTTTACTTATATTGGAAAGTGATAACAGAGTCTTAGTATTTTTTCTACACTTAAGACTTGTGTAACTATCGCTTTTTTAAATGTTTTCTGAAATTTTGAATACACTTATATGACATGGGAATTTACATACACTTCACCAAAACTTTGTAAGACTTGTATCATCAGTTGATTTAAAAATATTGTCATTTTTTCTCGGACACCAGTACACGTTACCTAATAAGGACTATCCGGCGACCAAAGAAAAGTGGGGGAAATGAACATAGTGACTTAAAATAATAAAAATATAAATAATTACTCTTATACGTATATATCTAAACTCTAGAACAAATTGACAAAATATACTTATGATTTACGTTTGCAAATGTACATTATAGACAAGACCGACGCCTCGGCTCACAACAAAAATATTTGTAACACGACGCCTCATAAACTCGCCAAATTTGTAAAAATATATTCTATTAAATACCGTGGTCCGTTTGTTACGTCATTGTGAGCGTTTGTGATGCGTGATTTCATCTATATCTAGCGATTCCCCTACTTTACAACTAACCCGACTCTCATTTTATAAAACGTCCCGGAAAATATCTATTCAGTCCCTTCTGCATATATCACGATCAAAAATTGCAACGTCGTGCATTGCACGAACAGCCTCTAAAATCGACGATTACAAATACGCTTAACCGACATTGTTGCACGAGATTCCAATTTACATTTGTGCCATTAATACGAATCCATACATATAGAAGGGTACCGTTCTCGCTACTCTTATAAAAAGAAATGGTAAACGGGTAAGTCTCGGAGCAGACTGCGGCTGCCAGCACAATGCACTATCTACGCGTCAGTACAAAACTACATTACTTTTTGGACTTGTCCATGAGTTTCCTCATCTTCTCTGGCACGGGCACTCCCTTATGCGGGGCGCTTCGCGTCTTCATGAGGGTCTTGGGCGTCTTCCGCTCGTCGCTCTTCGTTTCGCTGTTGACGCTGGATTTTCTGGCGACGGGTTTTTGGTTCCTGGGCTCCTGGGGTTTGGTGCTTTCGGTCTTGGATTTCCTCGACTTGGGTGTGGGTTTTTCGGTTTTGTTCGGCTTGGCGAGTCTGGAGTCGTCTGGCGGCGAGCGTCGGCGACGGATCCTGGGCGGCGTGTGGGCGAGGCTGGTGTGGCGCGCCAGCAGCGCCGCGCTGCTGAACAGCTGGCCGCAGTCGCAGCGGTGTTCCGCCTCCGCTGTACCTGCGAATACAACAAACGAGACAAACCGGCTCAGTCTCTTACCGGATCTCCTCGGTTCAGCTCGTGTTCAGATCCGGTGGTAGTATAAGAAAAAATATTGTAAGTGACAATTTGTAAGTGTCTCCGTCGGCCTATGCAAAATAAAGAGATTTCATTTAAACATTACGTCTTTTATAAAAAGAAGCTTTCAAATAAAGAAATATTTGAAAGCTTTTTTTTTAAAGGTTATATTCGAATACGAGCTTTATTTACTGCCGATTCGACCCAGTTGCATAGATCATTGTCATACGAAACTGAGTAGAGCTTTAACTGTATTTTCATAATTTTTTTTGTTAAATATTAAATTATATCTATTCCCGCGGAAACCCAAACTGCCATGCTGTTTGACTCGTGATATCATTGCATTGAAGTCAGTAAATAAGCATTATCGCATAAACAGCACTTCACGAATATCAATGTATTCTTCAAAATCTATCGAAGTTTTAAATATTCGAAATATATTATTTTTTTAAATATAAATCGAAATATTTGTTCTAAAAGACTGAGTACGCAACTTAAATAAGGAATAAATTGGAATAAACCTTTTAATAAAAGTGTTACTTGCTATTTTGTAGTAAATTGTATATTAACACAAAATAAGAAAGTAAGTAACACAATCAGTAACATTATTTAATGAAGAACAATATGGTCAATAACCAACCCTAAATAAATCAACGAACTTAGGAAAAATATTTTCTATAACCACTCCAAATAAATCTCAAGAAGTACCGTAGTGAAACCATATAGAATCAACTTTATTATATACTTGTTAACTTACGTTTTTTAATCTGCTTAACGGGCGACGGGCTACTTTTGTGTTTAGCGCTGATCATCTTTCCTAGCGTTTTCCTTTTCGCAATATTGCTTAGTGATTTTCTCTTTTCCACGATCGTTTGCCTCTTAGCTTTCTTCTCTACGTCCTTCGTGACCTCCTTTTTAACAGGGAATGAGTATTTAACGTCGCTATCGTCAGAGTCTGTCGAAGGCACTGGATCTGGCTGGATTGGTACAGATTTTGAGGCTTTTACAACTGTGTTCGTATTTATAGGCTTACGTGGAATCGGCTTCACTTTGAGCCGTGGTATTTTAGGAGGATGCTGCAATGATATTCGTCGTTTGACCAAATCTTTAGAATTCGGTCTCTCGATCTGCAGCGAGTTGCGCTTGTTTGCGCGTACTTTCATGAACATTTTAACTTCGCTGGACTCTTCCTTTTTAAAGTCTGGGTTCAGCATGTACCTCACTTCATCATCGTCGCTCGATTCTGCAGTTTTGACATCATCAACAACTGGCAACGGTAAGTTTGTTGTTTTCTGTCTCTTAGTAACTGTTGCCCCAGTTTTTTCTTTAGTCGCCGATTTCTTTTTCGGCGTTGGTGTATCTGGAATCTTTATAATTTCTATAGGAGCTGATGTCGGTGCTGGATGTTTCCTGGTTTTCGCCGGCACTTTGTCGGTGTTACGTTCTCCGACATCTTTCTTGTTTACTGATTTCTCCTTTTCAGACTGAGTATTTGGTTGCGGCAACACAGTTTCTACTGGTTTTATCTCCTTTTCAATCTCAACTTTTTTCGGTTCATTTTGTTCAAGTTCAAGTTTTTCTACAGGTTTTATGTCGTCTTCCTTCTTTTCTTGTGAAATCACTAGAGGTTCATCTGCAAGTACTACACAGACGTCCGTATCAATTTTTTCTTCCACTGCAACCTTTTCTTCATTTGTTTCTACAACTTTAGCTTCATCGTCAATTTCAACAGCCTGATTTTCATCAACTTGTTTGGCTTGTTTTGCTGACTTCTTTTTTCTTTGACAAAATACAGTATGTTTATTCAATGAGTGTTCATTGGGGAAGACCATGTAACAAAGCGGGCATTCATGTATAATGTCTTTTGTGGACAGTGAACTCTTCACACTTTTGTCGTCCGATTTTTCTGAACTAGTATCTAAGTGATGTTCTTTGTGCTCAATCAAATGTTGCAACTTTTTAAATGTCTTTTTACATACATCGCAGTGGTGTAACGCATTTGGCTTCGCCGCATCCACAACACTGGTGGTGGATGTGTTGCATTTCTTATTGATTTCAACATGAGTTTCCCTATGTTCCACCAGGTGATGCAGTTTCCTAAATGATTTGTCGCAAGGCTCACATCTGAAACCAGCGCTTTGGTCTTCATTTTTCGCACTCTCTTTAACAGTTTTAGTGTCACTTTGCTCTGAAGAACTTTTTCTTGAGGATCTAGAACTCATCGGATTCGGATTATGGATAATACGATGCTGTACCAAATGGTGTAGTTTTCTAAACTCTTTCTTACAAGTTTCACAACTAAATAATGGTTTCTGAACTTGTTCTTTTTCAACTTTCTTCAATTCTGTGTTTTTATGCTGTAACTTATGGCTGACCAGATATGACAGTTGTCTAAATGTCTTTCCACAAAATTCGCATACAAGACTATTAGTTTTGTGTTGTACGTTTACTTTGCTTGTAGTTTTATTTGGCTCGTGCTTTGCTTTTTCACGTTTTTCTACATTTTGTTTGATAGGCGTATCCTCTATGACAATAACGTCAGCCTTGTCATCAATTGAAGATCTCGTGTCTTTGGATACCACCTTCTTCGTAGGTTTATTTATTATAAAGTCCTCGTCGATGTCCATGCTGTCTGATCCCCTGCTCCCTTCTGATTTCCAATCTAGATCTTGTGACTGTCTCATCCTTCTTGGACTCCTTTTATCTGAATCAGATCTACTGGGAGAAGGACCCGTACAATGTTTTACATGTTTAAATACTACATTTTCAGATCGGAACAATTTGTTACATATGGGACAAACAATGTTCTCATTTATTTTACCCATTGTCCAATTTTCCTTAACCGGTTCACCATCGCTATCTAATTCATCTTCTTCAGATTCGGTTTCATGCTTTTTAATTTTAGCGTCTATTAGTCGTGGTTTCTTTTGTGGAGTTGGTGTTTTTACAGGACTAGGGCTCTTACTGTCGGATCCCTCTGGAAGAGGATATTTCCTAGGACGACCTCGTCCTCTCTTAGCGGGAGTATTCTGCTGAATAACAGAGTTCTGATCACTCGGTGATAATGTATGTTTGCTTTCGGATTGATTATCAAGTAGCTCTGCAGCTTTTACTAAATTATCTATTGCTGATATGGGGTCCGTATGTTTAATAAAGACATCTTGTTTTACTGTTTCTTTTACTGGCGTTTTCGTCAAATCCTGAGGATTTGAAGGAGTATCATCCGTAGTAACATTTCGATTGAGAAGATAAGATTTTTTCGGAACCAACGCTTTGCAATTCTTCTCATTATTTTTATCTTCTATTTTACGTTTCTTCTTAGGTGAAACTTCAATTCCCAAATCTCGTGGCTCGATGAGCTCTAACACTGGAGTTTCAACCGGTGTTAATACCTGTTTTCTTTGATGTTTGCTCTTAAATTTTGTATCATCTTGTGACTTACTGTCATAACTCGTATCTAGTATATCCGAATCTAACGATTCTGAATTGCTATGGGTAAAATGATCCCAATCTACCGCAGATTTCTTAGGCGGCGATAATTCTTTGCCCTGAACATTAAGCTGGTGAGGGGTAAAATCAGTGTTCGCGTCCATAAACACTACCTTAACTGGTTTATCTTCAATTATTGTTATCGGACATTCCTGTTGACGTTTTGCCGTCATTGCGGACTGATACGCGATTTGAACTTTAGATTGATAATTTTTATTATATGACTCCTCATCATTAACTGTTTTGGCCGAGGTGGGAATTTTACTTGAATGATTATGACGCATAGCTATGTGTTTGTTAGATTTAGCTTTCGATTCCGCGAGCATTATTTCATTTCTCGATAATTTCTTTGGCACACCTTCCTTTTCAACGACGGTTTGAATCACATTATGCTGTTCTTTGCCATCAAAGTTAACAGTAAGGCAGTTTTCATAATTGATTGAGTTTCTTCTCGCAAATTTATCAAAATCATTTTCTGTAATTATTGTTTCTTTCTTTGAATCGCTATTCAATTTTGTAGTAATCAATTCCTGTGGTTGTAATTTATCCGCTACTGATACAGTTGTAAATAAATTGTTTTTATTTAATTCGCTATCTCCTGTTATAGGCTCGTGTTCTATTATTTCCTCGTCTGACTCTTCAGCCGCCCGAATAATGGGATGGTTAATTTTCGCTTCAGCTTTTTGAGAAGGCTTATTAGCAAAAGGCACAAGATTAGGGATTTTATTACCCTTGGTTGTTATGGTAACATCAGGTGTTGCAACAGGTTTATTTTCGAGGTCAAACACCTGTGGTAGTTCATGGGGTGGTCTTTCAACAAAAGGGATACCATGTAATTCGTTCATTTTTGATTCTATTTCATCTAAAGAAACATTAGTATAAAGTGGTGCATTTTTTGTTTTCTCTGTGGATTCAACATGACTCAGCGAATGTTTTACATCATCCTGGCCCGGTTTTGCTGTAACTGCTCTGTTTATGATACCTTCAATAGTTTTGTCAATAAGAACTTGATTATTAATTTCCTTACGGTTCACAGCTGTGTTTGTCGTACACACAACTACCGAATTTTGATTAGCTTTTTCCGGTTTTTCTGCTTTCTTGGCACGTTCCATTTTATTTTGAATTAGATTTTTTGACGTTGCCTCCGTTTTAGCAATTGAAGGCAGAACTTTGTTATCTTTAGGTTTTTCCGGCTGAGTAACATTTGATTTACTAACAAATGCAGGAGTTTCGTTTTTATGTTTATGTACTGTGATTAGTTCTTGTACTTTTGCTGAAGCGATATTTGATTGTCTCTGGCTGTCAATCTTTTGTAGGACGTCCCTGCGGTTTAAATCATTAGGTTGTTTTAATTGTTTTGTATTTGATGTACTCGTTGGAACCTTAGTTTCTTTTATTTTATTTAAAAATTCCTGTCTATTTGCTTCAGTCCACATTCCAAATGGAACGGCAGGTTTAATGTTGTTGACCGGTTTAGGTATAGTACTTTTACTAACTGGTTCCTTTTCGGTTCTCTCAATGTCTTTTTGAACTTTTTGAATCGAGTGAGATGTTTTCAATTCATAGTTAGGTACGGAAATCTTTGTATGTTGCTGAATTTCTTGCCTTTTTTTAATTAATTCGCTTTTGTTTAACGCATCAGTGTCCACAGTACTCTTTTGCATTGGTAACAAATTACGCGACTTATTTCCATCAGCAATTACCAAACTTTTAACTGTTGTTTTAATATCATCTTTTGCAACCACTTTTGTAGCTTCCGTTTTTGATTGAAATACATTTGTATTTCCTGGTTCCTTTAACTGCACATTCACCTTTTTCACCGCGCTCTGGAGCAAATTATCGACTTTCTGTTTTGTTTCATTTTCAGCTTTCATTACGTCTACATCGACTTTTAAAGATTCTGTATTGGTCTTCTTTTCAATATCTTTACACTTATCCTGTTGTTTGAAGTCCAGGGCAGCACTAGATTTTTCCTGTTTAGTAGTATTTGTTGTATTCTTAGGTTCTTCAGGATGTTTCAACAAAACATCACTTATTATTTCAATACTTTTAGGTGACCTGTCTATCGTTTTTATGGATTTATCTTGATGTTCTTTTGATATAATATCTTTTTCACTTTCTTTTACATCTAATACTGGCTGAGCATTAGTCTTTACCTCCACTTCTGTAGATTCTTTTGTGATTGACTTTTCAGTTTGCCGTATAGGGTCTTTTATTTCAACGTTGTCAACCACTTTAGTATCCACAGGAGACCGACGTGGTGTTTCTACAGATTTAGTCGGCTGTTGTTCCAACCCTTTAATAGACAAACTTTCCGAAGTTTCGATGATGCTTTTCTCAGATTGTTTTGTATCTGTAATATCCTTCATGTCAACATCCTTCTGCAATTTTGCTAGTTCAGTAGTTTGTTTGTTTATTTCTGTTGGTTTACTTTCACTGCTAGATGTCATTGGTGTTTCTAAAAAGTTATTAACCTTATTTTCAGTATGAGCTTTATTATTACTCGTAATCATTTTATCATTTACATTTTGTTTATCGGTAATGTCTATATCATTAATTTTATTCTGAATTATAATGTTTTCCGACTCACATTCAGTGGTGATATTTGATCTTTCTGTTTTCTTTTTATTTCTTAAATCACTTTTATCTTTAGTATCATCAATATTCGAGACATTCTGAGTGTTAGTGCGTTCGTTACGTTTTTTTGGTCCCAAGTGATCTGAATGAATTTCTACACCCCTGGTCATCTTATCTGTAGAAGACGCCTCGTGAATTCTGTCTTCTCCCTTTAAGGAATTACTTGTAATACATTCTTCTCGTAACTCTCGTATTTTAATATCAACTTCTTTTTCTAATGACTCCGTGACCCCAGCTCCAGAATCAGCCATAGATTTTACTAATTGGCTACTTGTTACAAGCTCACTTATTTCAGTCTTATCATCTTTGTTTTCTAAAATTTCTTTATCAAATGCTTTGACTCCATTATTAACATCTATAGCAACTTGTTCGTCTGTTTTCTGCTCTTTTGCTTGTTCGTTATCACAATTTTTAATAATTTCTTGGAAACTCGCATCAGACTTACCAACAGCTGTTTCATTTGAAAGTTCTTTACCTATTGGAGTCAACATAACTTCGGAACTTTTTATAAACTCATTTGTATCTTTACTACTCTTTGTAGGTGTCTCTAACAATCTTTGTTTGCAATTGTCTGTGTGTACTTCAATGGTTTTTTTGACATTTTCTGAATGCCTATTAGGATGCAGCTGAAGATCTACCATGGTCTTAGTGAGCGGAATACCCTCTTTATTGGGAGTTGAATGATATGTCATGGGCGTAAAAGTGCCTATTAGAGGCGACTTCCGAGATTCACTGAACTTAATCATTTTCCCATTTAAATTTACTTCTGTTTTAGACTCCACCTGAGCAGCATCTTTATTCAAATCCGATTCAACTTCAGTAGCATTAGTATCTTTCGCTAATGATTGACTTTCAGCAACTTTGTTGCAAACAGGCTCGATTACTTTATTTACATCCTTGACAGGAATATGAGAAGAGTTTTTAACAGACTTCCCCTCCTTAGCAGGCTGAAAAAAATTGACAACAAAGATTTAAAGCAACATGTAAAGTAATCATGCTAAAACATATGCTATGAAGTCGGCTCATTATTAATTTAGCAACTTTGATTATGTCTATAAGAACTATGTGGCTACAACATATAAAAATAGGTACTATTAAATTATAATCCATTCATCCATCAGCCTTTCGAGGTCCACTGCTGGACATAGGCCTCCCCTAAACCGCGCCACTCCTACCGGTCCTGTGCCTTCTGAATGCAAGGTTCCCCGCTGTCTTCTTCAGGCCATCGGTCCAC
>DWTU01001484.1:0-13132 GCA_018251515.1 Cecropterus confusis | reverse complement strand
CGAAATCGAAATAGGAGTATTAAATAAAGCGATTCAATGTTTCGGATTTGTGGACTTATTTAGCCGCACTTGTGCGAGTATAGTTTGAACAGTACCATCGTCTTTTTTAACCGACTTCAAAATAGGAGGAGGTTCTCAATTCGACATTTTTTTTGCCTAGAGTTCTTGCGCTTCGGAAGGGTGTCCGGCTCACTTTCATATGAGGTGACCATATTAGTCCGCAGGAGAAGTTATGCAACTGCTATTGACTTCAAATAGAATCCCTGTTCTGTATGAACTTCTTTACAGACGGGCGGTCCATATGCGGCAGTAACCACTTGCCGTCAACAGGACTGCATGCTCGTTTGCTACTTTATACCTTCGTACCCTATAGCAAGTCAGTAACGCTGCTGAGATATGATAATATGATAGTACGAGAGATAAACGTGTCAGCGAACTATTTCACCTTGCGAACTTACTGACTTCCTTATCGTCTTCTACTAGTTGGAGATACTCCATTAAAAAACTTGTTTTTTTTAACTTGTAAAAAAAAACTTGTGTGTGTCTAGTAATCATAAGATTACCTTCTTGTGATTACCAAATTTATATTACAAAAAAATATTCTACCTCTGTTTTGCGTACCATAATTAAGGGCCTCTCGTAACCTAATCCATACCATAAGACCCTAATATACTTATTGCAAACTTATTTTTGTATCCACTAATTGTGTCACTATTTTAGATAATAGTACTGTAAGTTGTGGTATGCGAGCCACAATTTCCTTTTAAAGAGGTCGCCTTGAAAGTGCAGTGATACTTTACTGCGTTGAATATCCCAGCCGCATGCAGCGGCACGTTTAATTAAAGCTAGCAATCCTTAAGTTCATAAAGGAGAGGGAAATATTTCTACGACTAGATAATTACACTAAAACTGCAATGAAGAAATGCCTACTAGATTCAGTTAATCGTTCTTGTGTATAACTTTTCTATCAGCCTTTTGAAGTGAAACTTCTATAAAATCGTTTTGATTTGCAACTCAATGAAAGCAGTCAGTACAGCTAGATGGCGCTACAGCTAGATGGCGCTGTAGGCCTTCTAAGTAAAAATAAACGTAAACATAAACGCTTTCTACACTCATAGTCCCACACTAGGATTTCCTCCAGTGTCGTGGGTGCCATGGATACACAAAGAGGAATAGACAAACAGCCAAACCCATAACAGAAATCTAAACTCATCATTCAGACGTCTGTCTGGCCGGGGATCGAACCCGGGTCCCACTGCGTGTCAGACCGGTATGCTGACCGCTCTACCAGGTGGGTCATCAATCACGTTAAATATTATGCATTGTAGCTTGTAAGGGCTCAAGTTCAATTCAATTAGATGTCCGAATATGGGCTGTAGAGATTACTTATCGATTTTTCTAAGGCTTAATTCTCTTATACTTATAAATATTTTATTATTAAATTTCACTTCTGTCATCTGTGAATTGTACATACACACATTTTTGCTTTGTGCTTTCTTGTAATGTTTACTTTTAAGCATAATGGAAGTGCTTTCGTCAACTTGTCTGTTTTAAAGGGTGTGATACTTTCATTCATATACGAGTACATTGATGAAAGAATTGTACCAACTTAGTACTTAGGGGAAACGCATCTGTGCACTGGTGTGTCACAGATATGCACTTAACACTGCTTTTAAAGTTTTACGTATGAACCCTAAGCGTTCGAGGGCAAATGTCTATACTATTCCTCGTAACGTCCAGTATGCATGAAAATCAATTTCAAATTGGTTCAATAATTTCGATGTATATTCGTAAACACAGAAATAAAATTTAATGAATGATTTTTGTATATCTTGTGGAAAATAATGTAAATAAGTTTAAATTATGATATTCGAGGGGTAGTTTTTTCATATTACTTCTCGTAACGTTTTGTATGCGTGAAATTCATCAAACAGATTCAATAATTTCAAATAATCTCCATAAAGAAACGTTAAAAGTATATATAAAAAAAAAATGAATTTTGTTAAGCAGTACGTGCGTGTCTATTAAATTTAAGCCGGGATTGAATAGACAATGCTTTTGTCCGTTCGGGGTAAAGACCGCGAGCCGAGCCTACTGTGCGTCATGGCTAATCTTAGCCATCCACTATACTCGGTCTATGTTCATTACGTCCAATTTTTTACGTCAAAGTAGCATAATATATTTAAAAAATATATTATTAGTCATTTTAATTATTATCAAAATCCACTATCTGCATCACATATCATGGAACATGTACTTTTTAACTCCTTAAATTACCTCTCATTGCAATTAACTTATTATCTCATATTATTGCAAATCATCAATATATTAATACATGAAAAAATCTCCTGATACATTTTTACAAATTCAAATGCAGCTTAGACAATATTACCCGGGCATTTTTATCCAATTGTAATTATATCTTTTTCTGCGATAAGTTTCGTATATGTTAACCAAATGTACAAAATTTGAGTTATTAGCTTATTCAGAAAAATAAACTTTACAATTTCAACGTAAACAAATCTTACGTGATGGGCCTTATCTTCAAGAAGACACTATGACGCGCCTTGACCTCTATCGCAGTCACGAATTTAATCTAGACAATAAGTTTTTAGTCTTTGTTAACTGCTGGCTAATTAAATGCTTACGACAACGGAAGAGCTGGTTTGATGTGTTGAGACCACAATTCTTGATATCACTTCAAGATATAATTTGATGATTAAATCTAAGAAGGCTTTGTTTCACTGAGCCTTCATTGTTCCAAAGAACTGTTACGAATTAAGCTAATTCTAATTATATCAAATTATAAACGTAATATTATATAATTAGAATGAGATTAGAATTATATAATGAACAATTAAGATGGCCATTCATGAATTAATGTTATGTTAAAAAAACATTTTTTCCTTCGTTAACTATTGAAGTAGATATTGAATTTAATTTGAGAAATTCTTAATTTGATGTTACATTTGTCCACATCATAAACCTGTGCATAATACAGTAGATTATATCTTCCTTATGTTTTTTTCAAAAAGTTTAGCGAGGTAATATTTGTAATAAGTAAACTCTATGTATCATCACGGTAAAATAACTCTATATAGATGTTGCTTGCGACTTTCTAGTGAGTACAACATAAAATAAACCTATTACCCAGATTTTATGGTTTTAATTTCAGTATTTTAGGCTTGACGAACATTAGTCAAAAAGAAGTATAAGTTGACTGCAATAAAATAATCTACTAACTTTTTACTTAACAAAAATCCCATCTAATTAACTTTCATCGTATCTTATTCGTATCGTTTCTGAAGTAATACTTTTGATAATAATACGTCCGTCCACCAACCTTAAAATGAAGTTGAACAACTCTTAGCCCAACGTTACAAGAAGGTCTTATCTGATTATTACCCTAAACTTGAAACCTTAGTAACTTTCCTCGACAGCTGAGTTGTCAAATCTGTTGAAAGCTAAAGTATCCTTAAAATTGTGGGACGAGTGGCAAAGGGACAATGTCAACAACTGAAGTTAATTTAGGTTAAGCTGATTAGTCGAATAATTCTGCGGTAAGATTTTTTAATATACCTATATATTTCTGCCAGCGTAGTTTCTCTCTTCTAGTATATTATAGGAATTATTTATAGAGATAAGAATATCTCTATAGATACATAATACATACAAATGTAGTTGCCTTTTTTGTCTTCTCGACGGGGAAACCTTCAAAAGGTATCCGACGCCGTGGGAGCGACGCCTGTTTTATGTGGGATTTTCACGGCACTAAAAGCCCACCGGTGGCAGTCCGCAGCTCTGCAAAGAGGACTCCGGGATCTTCAAAGAAACTCCCAGAGTCGCTTGGCTGAACGGTTCGACCTCCGACCTCCCACTCTTGCCACCCGCAACCCCGGAAACCCCTTTTAGTTGCCTCTTACAACACACACCTTAGCCCTTTTCTAATCTTGTAACTACAGGGACGGAATGTAGGCCTGCGTGCACAGGTTTATTTTTTACGTACGATATCTAGTAACATCACAACCCTTCCTCTATGCATTCTTATACTTTCGCCTTTCACGACATCCACGGAAAGTGGGGGATGAGCTTTTCAAGATCAGACGACAATTAATAATTGATTTATTTTTCTTATAGCATTTATAAACATCTGGTTTAATATAAAATTATAGTTATTTGGATTTCACTCTAAATAAATGTAGAAGTTTTATTAAGTGAATACATTCGAATTAAACGCAGGTATCTGCGGAAACATCCATTGTCTTGGTGTCGAAAGTGCTAGCATATGCTGTCAACGTGCACGTGCATAGTGTCAGTATGAAATTTGAAACAAACCGCGGATACTAAACAATTACGGACGCTAGGCATTATTTGACATAGTTTATTGTAAAAGTTGCTTTACCTTTTCCTTTTAAAACGTACTTAAAGTTATAAATTAAACATTTACAACTTTAGGTTAATAAGTAAATAACTGTAATTCAAAGTATTACTTAAGTTACTATTTTCTTACATATACTTAATATATACGAGAAGACTACTCTCTGATCAACTCCCAATTACACCATGATCTAATTTGATCTCAAATAAAATTATGGTCTAATCCTGATTCTTCTAGATCAGTAGATAGCAGTGACAGTAGCTTCGGCTTCACATAATGTCTGTCACTTGCGAAAAAAATCCATGACCTTGTCAACTCTAGAAAGTCCCTTACATCCATATAGCATTAGATCGCTTGGTATCACTACCCGCATGCATATCCAATGCATGTTATTCGTGAGAGACGATGAGTCCCCAAGCTAACGGATTCAATGACCTCAATACAATTGTATTGCTATTTACTTGAGCAACTAATTGTAGATTACTAAGTAAATACTTGGTAGTATCCACTTAGATTCAATATTCTATGTTTGTTGCTTATGTAAATAACTGATAATATATACTCATCTTATATAAAGTGACGTGTCGATAGGTTTAAAGAGGGTAAATTTATAGTTTGATATGTTTATATCAAGATTATAAATGATCATCAATTTAAGGAAGGACAGACGTGGTGTAAGTTTGATGAGTGACTTTTTGTAGCTAAGGATGCAACGATTTATTGAAAGTTCTTTAATATACGTTGTTATATTCAATAGATATATTTTTATATTGAACTATTATTCTGATTTTATCGTATGGAAAATTTTAAATATTTTGTAATGCTCTTCAATTAGATAGGCAAAGACAAATCAAGCTCAGTTTATCCTCATGATTGTTAACTAAAGCTTAAGATGGCCTTGCTTATAAATTAGAATTAAATGCAACGGATAACTAGTTTCCTTAAGTTATTTTTTTTATTCTGTTTTGTACGATTATTGCAATTAATGTGTTAATCATATTCAGATATACTTTACCATTTGCAATAATTGTACGTGTATTTTACATCATACTTTGCAATTATAAATAAGAAAAACCGGTAATAAAATTAGTGATGTGAACACGATTAGAAACATCGATAACATACATTACAAATTATTGCTCGATATAATTGCCAATTACTTTACTCTGCACTTATAAAATTGCGAATATTGAAAGAATGTGGGGAATGCGTGATGTGGGTCAAAGCGCTGATAAGACCACTTATCGGCTGAATCGATGTAGTTATCTCAAGTACGTTGTGTTGCTATTTTATGTTTTTTTTTTCTTTGTTTTAACAGCTCATTGTTTAGGTTTTAAAGTACTGAATGGTAAGCGTTATTTTTACTATGGTGGTTCCTACCGAAATTTTAATCGACTATCCGAAAGAGGTAAAAAAAATATATAATATTGAGGTAGCATAGGAGCATACAGTGCATCGGATGGTAAGTGGTAATTGCTGCTCATGGACATCCGAAAGGAACTTCATAAGGAACAGGGATTATAACCGAAGTCAATCACTGATGCGTTACTGCTGAGGACTAAAATGGTCGCGTCATAAGAAAGTAAACCAGCAAACACACTCTTCCACCAAAACGCAAGAACTGCTTCACCCTAGAAATAGGTTTAGCGGTGGTGGCCATTCGTGGCGTATATTTCAATAAATGTTTCTGTAGTTCCGTAGTTCCGAAACCATATGGGATTCAATCCCGATAGAATAGTATTCATTCATTTTTTATTCATTGGGAATATGTATCCATACATCTCTTACAGGTACTACAATTTTTTCTTCTAATGGAAATGAATCATATGATTAGGGGTTTTACTTACTGAATATAACATGGTAGAACTGTGTGGTTCTGTTGTGACCGCGTCACAATCATATTTCTCAGAACTGTAGTTTTCAAGCTGGATTCTGTTTCAAGTTATGGTAAGGCACATTACCATTAAATATAGGCACGTGTAAAATTACGGAGATCTGATTACATGCTCCCATACTATATTATCATGTATGTCTTGAGTTACCCAAGACCATGACTCATTGATGATCTAATGACTCAACCTTATAATGATTTAGTCACATATATGACAAAGTAAAACGCGTAGCTACTTTTAACTCGCTATGAACAGGTAGGAAAATGTACATGTATGTATAACTCCGTCAAACCCATTAATATCACTTGGGCATGGGTCTTCTTTTAGAATCAGAAATTCATTTTAGAGAAGAGAGGAGAACCTTGTTATCCGACTGCGTCAGAAGGTGGTAAAATTAAATGTATCATTATGAACAAAAAAATCGTTTGTAGCAGTCGGGATTTTTGTCTTAATATTTTTAACCATGTTACTAATTTTAAGCCATTGTGCACCATAGTTGTCATAAGCGCAGCGAATGGATAGACAGCACACTTTATTAGCTTTTAAATAACTCAGATGACGAAATACTCACAATGAAGCAATAACTTATTTTTAATACACGTGTTTTGAAACATAATCTCAAAAATAATGTACGTAGTAAAATGTATTTGTAAAGGCAAATATACAGTGTCGTAAAAGCACCTATCATATAGCAAAATGTTATAAAAACAGTGTACCTACTTATTATATGAAAATATCGACAAATACTTTGAATATATTTTCCTATCAGTGATATGTTTTTCTGCACATCTTTAAGTAACAATAAAATCGAAATATTTGCGATCGATATCAATATTGTCTTATCTACCCATTATATTTTATTATTGCCCGGTATGAAAAACTAAAAGAAAACCACTCGAAAAATAGTTTCAAGATCGAACTCTTTGTGGTTCGACTCCGGAAGCACCACCGCTACACCTATTTCGGCATAATAATTGCAGTGTTATCCGCTGCTGGGTTCTGGTCTGAAGAATGTGGTATAGGAGGCGGAGATGTTCCAACTTAGTCCTTACGGAAGGCAACGCATTTGTGACTAACGTCAGATAAGACTGATCTTATTTTAAATTGATTACAGATGTCTATCGGCGGCAGTGACCACGTACCGTCAGGTGGACTGCATGCTCGTTTGCTCCTTCCATATTATTAAAAAAAGACAATAACATTTCACGAGGACGATCCATCAATCCATACATTTCAACAGATGTATGCTAGGATGTGCTCAACATTTGTCATGTACTTAAAGTTTATTGGAGGTCTGTGACCCACTATACATCTGTACGTCCGTATTCTCTTTGGTATTCTAAAACGTTACAAACATCGCGACATCAATACTGATAAGATGGCGACGTGATGATTACAAGTAACATTTTCACCGGGCATTTCGATTTTGTAAATGAATAAATTAATAAGTTTGATACAGTGTTACCTACTTTACTAAAAATCAATATTAGCTTGTAATCTGAAGCGGAATTAATTAAATAAGCTATAACTTTGACTTATGATTTTCCTATTTTTAACTTATATATTCCTTTGATAAGGATAGCCTAATGATCGAAAGAATTTAATAAGTAGTTACCTGCTTACCATCTTTAAAGCGATACTTGTCTATTCCTATGAAAATTCGCTAATCACAAAGACGAGGAAACACCCAGACCCAAATTAAAGCCACATATTCATAATTTATATTACGTATTCCTGATCAGCCATCAAACTCGAAGTTTCGTGGCAACCTGCTACTTATGTCAGATCTTAGTCATGTGTTACTATTAACGTAACTGTTTTAATTGATCATAGTTAAGTTTACAAATATGTGAGGCCTTTCTTGTTGGTAGGTTTACCAGGTTGTAGAACCAATGTAGTTCGCCCGGCGTGGTGCCACTGCCGCACCGTTTTTCTAGCGTCAAGCAGTGCATTTGAAGGGCTCAATTTCATGCTGATTATCTGAGTCGTCGTGAGTGGTAACGCATCTGCGATCTAAGTAGAAACCCTGTTCTACATGAAGTTGCTTGCAGATTTTCATTGGCAGTAACCATTTACCATCAGGTGGACGGCATGCTCGTTTGCTTGCTTGCATGCTTAATCTAATAAGAAAGGGTATTAGATCCGTACTATTCTTCACATCCGTATTATTCCTCGTTTGTATTCTATAACATGTCCAAACATCACGACATCAATTCTGAGTGAACGAAAACGTGATTGACATATTATCAAGGATTTCCATTTTGAGTAACACTGCATTTATTATACAAACTAGCTCTAGATAATGTTCTTGGCAGGTCCGTAAACGTTACTGTGTTATTCTATATATATTAAAAGGATTTTCTATTTTTTCTGTACTAAATAAGATTTATATCCCTGTCTTGATTACGTATGCGCACGCGCGCTCTTATCGCACTGATTTTACAGCAAGCCTATCAAAAGTATATTACGAAATAAGTAAGATTAATGATATATAGCAGTAGGTATTAATTACAACGTACACCGGTATTCATTATTGGTATGGATAGTTTTTTTTTTTATAATTTGACAGTAGATATAGCAACACTGTCAAATTATATAAAAAAATCATCATTATTCAAAACTCGTTATTGAGAATGTACTCAATAACGAGATTTCTATCTCGATCTATGAATTAATTGGTTCGTTATCTTTCAAAACTCAACGTAATATTTTATTTTACTATAAAACTAAAGCTCATTCGAGAAATTCAGATATCTAAAAGTAATAACCTCGGATATATTTAAATTATGTTAAATAAAATATAAATCTTTAATCACGCCCTCCTTGGTTATTTTAATTGAGTACTAAAGTCATGTCAACACACACTTAATCATTTTAGTTTCTTGAAACGATACAATGTAAAGAACTCAGTAAATGTTTTCCTTTGATTCTGGAATGAGTATTCTTATGTAGATATCGATCGACATCGTATTAAGAAAACACATAAAAGAGCAAGTTCCATATATAACCAGAGAATCGTCGTAACATTTTATGAATAATAACACATCTCCGTATAAGATTCGAATGGATAAATCCAGATAATACAGCTTATTTCCTGAATACAAAAAAGGTAAACGTTACGTAACATAGTATTTTGTTATGTTTCCTCGTGTTTTGTCCAAATAGAAACATGAATGTAAATGATAAATCTTAGCGAGGAGTCTGGCAATAATATTATACAAAGTAATTTTTATTATGCGAAAATATTTTTTTACGCCAAGTAAATATTTAATAAGTTTTAATCTTAACTAAATTAAAAGGGAATGAGAGTAAAGTTTACGGGAATTTTCAGAATTCACATAAATTTACAGAACCTCTCGTAGTTCGAGACCAGAGACAACCGCCACACCCATTTATTCCTCACATTTTAGTTGTATTCTGGTTTAGAAGACGTTTCCACTTCTCCATATCATACTCGACTTCAAAAAGGGCTCCAATTTTATCTTTTACCTTCAGATGTATTGTATTCGTCTACTACTTCTTATATAGTAATTAAAATGCCGTAATAAAAATTATAGTAATTAAAATGCCGGTTTAGTCGACATTGGACAGATTCTACTTTGGACATCATAGTCTAGTACGGACAGATTCTACTTAGGGCAAATTCTATACTGGACAGATTCTACATTGGACAGAAACGTAGAATCTGTACTACATACTAGACTATGATGTCTATAGTAGAATCGGTCCAATGTCGACTAAACCAAAATGCCAACATTCAGGGATCTTCTTATGTTTAAAAAACCACGCAACGATTGCAGACCAGCGCAAAATGGAATGGAATCCTGTTCTTGTTATAATCTTTGCCGTGTTTTACAACCAGGATTCTGATTATTTTTCTCCTTTCACCGGATCCCGTGATGCAGTATTATATTAATCAACTAGGTTATAATCAGTTGCAATCAACTTTAAGAAAGTGAAAATCCAGCAAAACGAATAACTACGCAAGGACGTATAACTTCTTATACAGTTATATGAATAATCTAATAATTTCCATAGATACAGCGATATCGCTATGTAAATAAATAATATTAGCCAGCATACTTGCTACAAATTATAAATACAATATTTAATTAATCACAAAATGTATTCTGCTCATAAAAACAGTATCGTATATTCGAATACGGAAAAATCGTGTGTTATTGAGGCAACGTCGTATTATCCTGCAGCAAAAAAGGAAAAAAAACCTGTTTATTTACGTCATCATACAATTCGTAAAGACGCAGAGTATTTTATAAAATAAAACGATGGATTATGCATTTAGATTAGGTGGGAAGTTAAAAATGTGGATAATACAATGTGTCGTGTGATTTTGAACTATAGTCTGTTTTTTTCGCTACGGACTGAATTGACATAAGCTGTGTTGCTAGTTTTTTGCGATCCATTAATAGTGATGTGCCACTACCGTAACTTTATGTAATTTACAATCTAGTATCGTTTTTTACTTATCATTACAAAAATGTGTCTTTAAAATTTAAGAATTAGGAAATTATATGGTAAAAGTGAAAAGTTACGATTTTTAAAACCGGTATCGTAGTTGGTACAACACTAAAAAGCTGATCTCATTATTTCGAAAATTGACATTTGCATGTGTCAATTTAGTCCGTAGCGAAAAAAACAGACTATAGACTGATGTTCGTCGTCCGTCGTTCCTGTAGTTCAAAGAATCAGAATAGGGCTACGATACCCATGACGCAACAGGCGACTAAAAGGGAGCTACCGCTGTAGCCTGCGGCAAAAGTGGGAGCTCGCACTGTTCAGCTAGGCGACCCCGGGTAGAACGGCGGTACCTTTTGAAGGTTTCCCCCTCGAGAACAAAAAAGGACTGATGTCGTAAGAGGCAACTACGGGAGAAAATCCAGGAGATGGGTAGCAACGTCTTCCTATTTACTATCAACACCTACTACAGTCACCAACACGCATTCCAGGTGCGATAAAGTTTTATGTCCGTGTTTAACAGTGAATCTGAAAGCTGCTGGATGGATGGAAATATGAACAGTCTATATTCATGAATAGTGCCCAATAATTAATTCGAACTGTCTTGTATTTCTTATGGAAGTCGAATTTTGATAAATTACACAGTGCGCGCAGAAATGCGGTTACGAAACTTCATTACCAAGTTAGAGCGTCATGGTGTAATATGGCTATCCGATGTAATACAACCGAATGAATTTGAATGGTAAATACTACGAAATGGAACGATGGGCGATTTCGAAGAATTCTATTGTTCTGTAAATCTTATTCACAGTACATGCTGTTAACGCTTTTTCCGATTTCGTGGTAATGTAACGTTACTTCCATTTCGCGTTTCTTGGTTTTGGTCGTGTTTCTTCAGACTTCCTTCATATTGTTATTTTCATTACTCTTTATTTAACACCGATGTAAAACGCTAACAGATATGAATTTCGGCAACCATTGAGACCCAAGTTCGAATCCTAAATCTTAGAACCACTTTTTTCCCGAGTGCAACACGATGTAATATAAAATCTCTATATAATATATTTCGTGATAATTGCTTTTATAAACATTTATTTCATTTAATGTGTGGCAGAAACTTTTTTTAAATAATCTTCTGATTAAACAAATACTACTTATGAAATTTTCATATTTGACGTGTATTTTATAACATAAATTATTTTAGTCATGACATAATTTGTCCCGAATAGTACTAACGAGCCACGTAATCTCACTTTTAAGATAAATCTGTGACACAGCCCACCATTATATCACAGCCTTATCGAAAAGCGAAAAGTGCGTAACAGGTATTATGGGAGGTCCACACTCTCGTAAAACGAAGCGCAAGTGACTTACTGCGAACGCTTTTGTCAGCCTGAGAATTTCCCTCACTCGTAGTATCGCAATAGCAATACGAAAAGTGATTATTATATAATACTAGCTGAAGTACCCGTGACGGCTACGTGACAATAAATTTCGATTTTACTCGCTCCGTTGGAGTTTCATGAAAAATGTTAAGGACCTTCTGGATAGAAAATTAAATGTTAACCTCGTATATACCATCAAACATTGCTATTTTAGGACCCAAACGGTATTGTCGCCGTCCTTAAATAGCAAAAGGTATTGAAATTAAAAGTAGCCTATAAAGTGACCAGTTAAATAAACCAAATCCTTGCAAAATTACATGTAAATCTGACTAGTGGTTCTTGCGTGATTGAATAACGAACAGACATACGCGTCTCATTTTTATACATAAGTATAGATTATCATTGAATTGAATAAGTTAAACTTTACTGTAGGATGTCTTTTATGGACAGTATTATTATGGTCAGACTGACGAAAATGCTTCAATACCGGGATCTGCTTTTTAGTTAAATTATGGGCTCTAAAGGTGGTACACACTTCATCTAAATGGAGCTATATCTACACCATAAGTATCTGTAACAGCGATAAAGTTCCTGTTAAAGATAGTAATACCTACTTATGGTATTACTATTTTTAACAGAAACAATTATCCGAGGCGTTACACAGTAGTCCGGAGGGGTAGGAACGCCAGGCGACTAACCACAAGTGGAAGTTCCATCTTGCAGAAGTCCATGGATAACACTTACTAATTAGTGTACCTTTTTTGTGACAGGGGGAAAACCTTCGAAAGGCACACGGAAGCCTTGGGAGCCCTTTACCCACTAAAACCCCCTCGGTGGCCTTCTTCAGCGCTTGTAGAGGACTCCGGAATATCCAGTGGAACACACCCCCTAGCGTGGCGCCTGTCACAGGCTCATCTCTTGGGGGACGTGTAACTGTCCCCCCGTACCTTCAGGTGTCTGTGACGACATGCAGCCGCACATGCCGCTGTTCTTCTGCATGC
>DWTU01001483.1:0-13135 GCA_018251515.1 Cecropterus confusis | reverse complement strand
AATCTTAAGAACTACTGGTTCGAATTGAAAAATTCTTTTTGTGTCGAATAGGGCATTTATTGAGGAAGGTTATAGACTATATAACATCACGTTATGATTAATAAGAGTGGGGGCAGCATTGAAAATGTAGCAAAACGGGAAAATATTTTTATTTTTGAGAGCTTTTCTTGCGTGCGCTGCGTAAACGGTGAAATGTACGCAAAAATCATGTATTACGAAATTGTTCCCCTTTAAAAGTTCTAAAAATGACTTCGCGACAGCATATGTCTAGCTTTTAAAGTTGACTCACTATAACCTTTTTATGATATTCAAATTAGTTCTAAAATAATACATTATTTGCGAAGGTGTTTTAATAAACGCGATATTAATCCTTATCCAAATAAATAAGTTATTTATCAAAGGCACTTAATTTTGAACAAAATTGCCCTTGACAGCATTTGATTTACAACGAAATTGCAACGAATATTCTAACGAAGTTATCATGGTTTTAAAATAACTATGCAACAAAATAATGGTTAAATACCACGCCCGCAGTTATGTTGGCGGGTGCGGGGAGGCGGCCTCCCGCTGACCGATTGTGTCGACCCAGACCCAGACCCGACCCAGATCCACTGTAATTACAGTAGATCTACTGTAATTGTAACTTTTTTACTGTAATAGACTGTAATGTTAAAAATACAGTGTAGGAATCTACTGTATTTGCCAACAACGTACTTTTGGGCAAGTAAAAGTAGAATTTTATTTTACATATTTAGTTTATATTTCGAAATTTGATGGAAGAATGACCTTTTTTGTTCTGGAGACAAAGTTGTTAAAGTAGACGATCTGTTCTTTCGACATAAATTTCCCTTCAATAGTCTTTATGACTTCATTTACTGTAATTTTGCACGTAATACAGTATTTATAAGTAGGAAATACTGTAATTTTATGATAACGCTCTGGAAGCACTGGCTGCATGGTACATGCAGCGCGGCCCAGACGCGTGCTTGGCTCCTTACGGAACAGTCGTGATATCCATATTTTATAAGATCTTTCTAATATTTTTACCAAGGGTTCCTTTATTCTTCCATTACACGAGTAATTTTTACTATATTTACTTTTAGTGATCATAGTGTGATGTTATTAAAATAGGTTTATAATAGATTGTTCTCTAATAAACGCGAGTGAAACCGTGTCGCATAGCTAGTCTATTATATTTTAACTAGTCTAAATTTGCTATGTGCTGCTGGTTTTGTATAGCATCACTCAACCTCTGTACGTCCACGTCGACTAATGAACAAAATCCAGGAGATGCGTAGCAGTGTCTTCCATTGTAAATCAACACCTGTGGTCACCAACACGCATTGCAGGCGCTGTGACTCTTGTCATAAACCCCCATTAGGGGTGGCATATATACATTAGTGAAGCACAAAAAACTTAAGGATGGAATACGTAAACGCGATGACGTAAGATTTTTGTACGTAAAAAAAAGGATTATTTTTCGGGGTTACCGTGATGTTATTCTAAATGAATAATAAATAAACACACTTACTTACAAAGAAGTTAATCGACGTTACATATATTTGTTTGCTATTTTATGTAATGAAGGGAAATGTCCTTTTCGTAGGGGAACGATATTAAGTGAAACAGTTTTTTACTGTTTTGTGCAGATTTAATAAAAAATAAGCCTACATTGGTTAATTACGGGTAAGTAGATTTATACGCCTTTGAGAACTCGGAGAATTCTCAAGCAGGTCGCAGCAAAGCAAGCAAGCATATTATATCTAATACTAATTTGGTCACTTCTCAACATATCAATCAGATACATAATTCCAAACCATTATTGTGAAATCTCACTGTTAGTCTTACCCACAACCAATAACATCTATCAGACTTACCATCCACCTTGCCTCGTGAGGGTGAACCCGAAGCGGGCCTCGCGGTCCACGGAGACCCGGATGCCGATGATACCCAGACCTTGGGGGGAGACTACCTGCCCCCGCATCACGGACACGCGGCTGCACATAGCACCTTATTATGGCTTCACGTACCGAGTCCAAGCACGGTCCATGAGGGATATGGTTCATACACTTTCAATCCTACCTATGTGCTATTGAATAGGAACAACTGAATAATTTAGATTGTATTCTTTAGTCGTTATAAACTATTTTACTAAGTTATATTTCATTGGTTCTAATGTATTTTAATTCTAAGGTATCCGTTTATAACAGGTATATTAGCATAAAACATGACAAAAAATTACGGTCATTCGTCTATTTGCACTGTGGCCCCAATATTATTTTATACTCCGTTTCATTATTTTAGGTATTACCAATGAATTATTATCTGTTTTGTCATATCTTCAAATCGCAGGCTTAAAATTAGTACCAAAGTCATGCCATGCACTATATTTGTGGTAGATTCCTTGATAAATAAGACATAATCCATTTGGTTAACCCCGTAATATGGATAGTTTTCAATGACAATTAGCGCAAAAATGGCAAGTAAATAGTGTAAAAACGACAGTGAAGTCTTCGGCTTAACGTCAAAAGTTGTATAAAAACCTTTATTAAGGAAATAAAAAACTTATTATTAAAACAATGGCTTTAATCAATTAGGCACGTCCTACTTAAGGATTATCAATCTCGATTGATTAAATAGTAACACAGAGTTCTGTCGATGTGCTCGTATATATTTACCTGTATCTAATCTCTCGTAAACATCTATATTTCAAATAATCAATTGATTTTTACTTTTTTAGGTCCAAGTGCCAATACGAGTAAGTGGACAGATAATTATTTTTTCTATTTCTTTTTCTTTTAAGACGAATTCTCATCAACAAAGCATGACAGTTTTATTAATTAATATTGTAATTTAATCATCTACTAAGGTTTATTAATATTCGACATAAACCTAAATATCAATATTTTACATGTATGAACCATTTCACCTCGTAGACATCTTCGGTCTTTTATTGAACGAAGTTTTTTATGTGCCCATGTTGATAAATGATAACGATAGACTCGGTGAAAGTGAAGTAATAAAATAAATATAAAATAAAAATAAGAAGTTTTCAGCATTGCACATTCTCTTATCAAGATTAGCTAAAGTCTAGGATAAATTTCGGTTTACACTTTATTATAAATATTGTGATAATAAACATAGAATGTTCATGTAAATAAATATTGATCATAAAACGTAAACAATAAATGATTACAATTTTAAAGGTAACAGAAATTTACCTAGAAATGTGTATGTAAGTATTATAATGCATGTATTGATAGCTGCAACAAAGATTATATATTTGTATCCTCACATAAAACATGTATCGATCGATGAATATCCCACACGTACATTTGAAATTGGTGCTAGAAAATTATTAAACGCGACATATATTTCATAGGTAATATTCATAAAAGCGATGATTACACTCTTAGATATTAAATGCAAGATGAATTTGCTGTACTAATGAGATTGGTGTCATAAATAATGTGGGTGCATCATGTTGCTAATTACATAGTTAACTAGATCAATGTAATGTGGAAGATTATATAGAAGTACAAAAATTACCTAAGGTTATACGTACCGTGGACTCAAGGGAAAGAGATATCGTAAGAAATACAATAGAGACACAAACACAACATAGTATACATCATTATCATTATTACACCACGTACCACGTACCTATATAAAAGATATAACAGTTCTTATACTAAATCATTATCAAACGAAATCAGGATAAAATATGTTACAATTTAAAGTATGGAAATATAACAGATGTTAACGAAAGTAAATTTTATAAGTATGTAATAATTTGAACTACTTTCATGACTTTGGAGTGAACTGATCAAGCTTATTTATATTCACCCACGGCGACCCACGTGGTGAAGCGGTCACCGTACTGGTCTGACACGCTGTGGGTCCCGAGATCGATCCCCGGCCAGACAGACATCTGAATGATGAATTTAGATTTCTGTTCTGGGTCTGGGTGTTTGTGTATTCGTCTTTGTGTGTCCATGGCACCCACGACACAGGATAAATCCTACTGTGGGGCTGAGTGTAGAAAACGTTTATGTTTATGTTATATTTATGTTTATTTATGAGTAGGGGTTAACGTGTTAAAAAGCTTTTTATGTGAGTAGCCCAGTTGATGTTAATTGACATTGACTCAGGTTGCTCACGTTTACGCAGCTATCACGGAGGGCTTAAGATTGTGTCTATTGGAACTTGCTTTACCACACCAACATCGGGGCACATTAGGGTCTGCACATTGTAGGGCACAAGTAAGTTAGCACTCATACCTGTATAGTTCTACCTAATATTTAAGATTTAGGTACCTAATATTTAAGTAGAAGATAGCCTTTAAAGTTATCATTTGATATATTCGTAATATTAGAATTATACCAATAATGACTATCACTATCGTTTTCTAAAAATATTTGGTCCTTGACAAAAAAATCCTTTTATTTCTCGCGAATCTTCTTCTCTTTTGATCAAGGATCTTCTTTTTTTGTCAGTATTATTTTCTGTAATCCAAAGGTATGTATGATGGTACTAAGAAATTGATGAGTTATAAATATTCATTTAAATATATTTAGGTAGATAGTAGTGCAAAGACACGCTTTATTTTTTCAAGAAATTTCTTCTGGCAGAGCTATTTCTGGACAATAGACACGAAACGATAGATTGAGTGTTTACATATATACAGGTATTACTTATTTTTAATTATTTATACTGTAGCAATAGCTTAAAAATACATTAATATTTTTTCTATTGTATAGAAAAAGTTAATTAATAATAGGTCAATAATAAATGAATCCTAGCGGTGTAAGGGTGCAACCTACATCTGTGTACTAAAGTTTATGATAAACCTATTTTAGATGATAGTATTGCAGTAGCAAATTATTCAATATAAAAAACACGAGTAAATACAATGGAAATAATGCGTTGATTAAATACAGAAAAAATACACAAGAATTCTGTGAGTGAAATATTTTTTCAAGAACTTTACCTTTTTTGTAATTAAATTGTTCGTGTAGTATCATATTTAAAAGAGTGTGTATAAAGAAAATGGGTCACCATCAAAATAAGTGTAACTTCTATTATAGAGTAGTATCGAAATCTGAAAAAAATATTTAGCACACGACACACATTAATAAAACATATCAGAAAACACCAAATACCAAAGTTGAATTAAGTCATTCGTAATTTTCTTCGCACCAATTTCAATGCTACCAAATCGTGAGTGATGTCAATGGCCGGTTGATGGAAGCAATGGTTGCAATGTACAAAGTCATAAGAGTGCTACCATCTTGCTATGAAGTAGTCGGAGTACATTCAAAAGTTGTGTTTCGGTTAGTCACAAGGGTAAGGATCTAAACACATAGAGAGTTGGGCAAGGGGTAAGGGGTTGGTAAACAGATGAAAGACGCAGACAAAGGGTAAGGAACACATAAAAGGGTAAGTTTATTTGAAGCTAAATTTTGCGTGTTTGTTGAATTTTAGTCGATTGACGATATAAAGTACGCGTCTCGAATCGTATATTTTACAAGCCCTAAACCTATTCAAATGTGTTTTAAACGTTTTGCGTGAAAGCGTTAATGATTTTCCTAAGTTTTTACAGTATAACATAAGTATACCATAGTATATGTGAGCTATAATATAAGCACAGTAGACGAGAACAATAAATATTACAAAAAGTACGATTGTGGCTGCGGCAAAACATATTCAAAATGAGATGCGGCGGTCGTGGTTCTCGCATGGCTTATGTTGATAGATTTGGGTATTTTGTCGCAGCCACAAGGAACATTCAAGACAGACATACAGATGTTACATACACATAGAGAATGAAACGAATACAGACAAAGGAGTAAACAAAAAGTGAAAAGCATTGGTAGAGCCTTTTGCTTGTCTGTTAGTGGGCAAGCGGCGGGCGTTAGCATCACACACATATGCAGGAGTTGCAACGAAAATGAATAGGTTAACATATACTGAACACTGAGGGGCGAGGGCGGGCTGACTGACACTTACCATGGTGTAAAGGAATTCCAGAACTCGCTAGGAGTGGCGGACACACGGCGGCACAGGGACACAGAAAGACAGGACAGATTACTACACAGATACCTACAACCCTCAGTGCAACCCCACCCCAACTTTGCAACCTCCGGTTGGTTGCACTCGTCTACACTGGTTACTTTGCGTTTTAACACTTGCTTTAATGACTGATTCGAATTTGTTACGTGTGTACTGTTCAGAAATGAAGCCCGTTTGCATTAGAACATCTTCACCACTATTTATGTTATCGTTACGAAACAAATTTTGAAAAGTATACGTTAAACTGCAGTTCCACTAAGATAATGTGCCTGTTATTACACAGAGCAAAAGAACCACACTGGTCTGTGAACGCATGAGGGAACTCAACGTGTGTTCAGTTCAGGTGTTATGAAACAAATGCCAGAACGCAATATAACCCCTCTAGACTTTTCAACTTAAATAAAATAGTGAAGCGGCTCGTGTTTTAATGCAAACAAACTTTTGAGGCGCTTTTGCATATAAAGCGAGGTGGGTTTACTACTTTAGTTATTCAGTTTTGCTTTGTCTTATTTATTAGAATAAGAAGTCAGACAGAAAACTATTAAGTACGACTTTTGATTGCGGTATTGATACAGTTATAATTGAACATCTTTGATTTGTATTTAGACTCGGACCATGAAAATACCATGTCATATTTTTGTGTTTAACGTTTACATTATGTAAATGTTTTAATTTTTAAAATATGTAATCGTTTCTAAATTCTGATAGACTTGTAATAATTTAGAAAAGGTATCTCTCATGACTCGAGTCGGTGATGAGCCTTATTTAAACAATTCGTTTAACTGACGGGAAGACAAACAAAACTGTACGAAAGCTTTTGAGCAATTAATTGATTAGAAAATTTGTTTAATTTAAGACGCTTTTTTTTGTTTAGACAAACAGGTAGGGTTAGACACACACAAGGGATAAACATTAGACAATACACAACACATCGGATCTGGTGTGAAAAAAATAAAATCAAAAAATAATTATGACAAAAAATTGTGGTTAATGATATTAACAAAACCATGCCGGGGCAGCAAATAAAAACTCAATATTTTACACGCGAGAAAACAGAGGAAAATCAAAACACTTCCACCAGATGAGAACAAAAAGTAATTTATAAAACATTATCGTTAATTAAATTAAAATAACCACACCAAATCCTCGGAGAGGTTTAGGAAGATGAGCGGGAATAAAAATGGTATAGGTGCTAGTCCCTAATTATAATACTCGTATTATGTTTTCATGAATTTCGGTTTTAAATCTTATGGATTTACAAAATATGGCGATGATAATACGCATCTAAGTTCATTGTCAGGTGCAAATATACCGGATCAATCGTGCGAACCGTTATGTCCCTAAGAATATAAAGCAAAAGATATCGTTATTGATAAAATAGCAGATATTTTCGGGATATATACGATATCTTTTACATATGACGTGATTTGGTGTTTGTTTCCCTAACTGATTCATAAATAATCACCTACCTTTCTGAATATTCGTCCATGTGTGCGTAGCTCTGGACAGAGTTTTCTTCGATGAGGAACTTGACGCGTTGGTAAAATGATGCAGTGACCGAAGGAGGCTGCTTTCGAAGAAGCACTTCTACGGGGTCGTTGGATGCCAAACACATAATGTGCTCAGCGCATTCTGGGCGACTGCAGCATTCCGAGTCGGAGCAGTCGGTCATGCCATCTTCAAAACGGTAGTGACATGGTCAAATGGCGTAAAAATGATTTTGCATATTAGAACTATTACAGGTGTTTCGGAAAACGGTTAATGTTACCTTCATCATTATCCTCGTTGTCGCTGCATGTAAGTTCTAGAGCGATGGAGCAATCAATACCAGCCCAGCCGTCGGCGCAAGAGCAACGGTAAACACCGTCTTCTAATAAACATTGCCCATGACGTGAACAACCATTGGGGCAACCAGCTGCAACAGAAAACATCTGTAATATAACAATTTTACGAAATTCCATTTCGAAGGACATTTTTTACAAAATATCTTAAAAAAAAAACTAAATAAAACTAAACATTATATCTAAAAGTTTATGGCCAAGTTGGTTCAGTGCCTTTTTGTTATAACGATTTTACTTGGTCAGGTGGTATTGAGCTTCTTCTTCTTAGCTTATTGTCATAGTTTAATTTTGACCATTGGGAGAACTCTAGAAATGCTAAATCCAGAACGGTCAAAACAAAAAATCAAATGGTAAATATAAAGTTTAATATAGTCTTGGATGCAAGAAAATTAATAAAAACGGTAGGTTGAATATAGCTTCCTGTGTGAGCCTAAGATTTCGTATACCTCACAGTGCCTTTGTGCAACTTACGTAGAGTGCAATGCCTCCCATTCCATCCTTGTGTACACACGCAAGTTCCGTTCTTGCACTGTCCGTGGTCGTGACAGCGCGTGTCGCACGGCCGCTGATCGCACAAAGAGCCTGTCCAGCCCTCGTCACACCGACAGACACCTTCCGCACACACTCCGTGTGGGCCGCAATCCAACGAACATACCACTAAAAATATGGAAATTAATAATGTTCAACTGTAAATTTGGAAGTGGTGGCTATAACAACCTGTGATGATCGAACGATTATCTTGCATGACGACTGATTTAAATACGGAACGTGCAGTCCTTAGGAGTGGCAATACATCAGTTTTACGTTAAATCCCTATTATGAATGGTGTTGGTTATGGATCCATGGATAGCAGTAACTACTTACAAACGAGCATGATATCCTTAATAGTTTACCAGATGAATATTATAAAAAATCTGTAATAAAATAAAAGTCACCGTAGTCAAATTCAAAATATTTCCTTCTTTAAACGGCTATTATGGATCGCTTCATTACTATAGGTACATCCTTACAAACAAGACATAAGCATCAGTTACGTTGCACTCGATGTATGAGTTTACCTCTTACGAGTTTCTTGTACACCTACCTTGAGAACAATCGTCGCCAGTGTAAAGTGGATCACAAACACATCGGCCGGCGTCTAAATCAAAAACTCCGCGTTGGGAGCACGCAAGTAGGCAACTCTGCACGCGTGCGGCCCTCTCACTGCACGCGGCCCCGCGCCACCCCGCGCGACAAACGCAACGGCCACGCACACACGAGCCGTGGTTACCACACGTGGGATCCAGGCAATCCTCTGAAATAATCAGAGTGTTTTATAAATGTGTTATTTATATTTATTGTTGTGTTTTCCAGCAGCATTCGATACATTTTTAATATACTCGCTACATTGGTGTCACTTTAGAATTTCCTGAGTCGTGGTCGCCATAGACATACAAAAACAAATAAGCACACAAATACCCAATGCAGCAGAAGAAAGAGGTCTTAGTGGATCAGACTTGTATGGAAACTGCTCCATCGCGCGCGTCAGATTTATTATTTTAACATAACGTTCAATATACAATTTTTTTTTTAAAATATAGTATGGTCGTGGTCATTTGCTTCAGATAACATACTTTAATCATAACTGGTAAAATTTTGATATTTATCATTTCATATTGTTTGATTACATATTGTTTTGAAGATGACATTTTTTGTTACCTTCATCACACTTTTCTCCTTTCCATCCTGGTTTGCAATGACAGTGGCCAGCGACGCATTGTCCACGACCTGAACAATCGGCAGGTTCACAGTCGTGGGCTGGCACATCGCATTCAGGTCCTTTCCATCCTTCAGAACAGTGACAGATACCACCTGCGTATGCGCCATGTCCTGAACATAATACTGGACAAACACCTAAAAAGCAAATTGTGGTTCAATTATGTTGTCATTATAACACGAAATTGTTAGTTAATATACTATGCTAAATAACTTACTTTTTGAACAATCGTGACCTTCATAACCGTCCATGCAGTCACATTTGCCTAAATAACACGATCCATGCCCAGAACAATCATCAGGACAGGAGTTTGTGACTCCCTCCGCTTCGGATACAATCATTTCGACGCTATGGGGCTGCAGTTCGTCATTGTATATCGATATGAACCATCTTCCCGTGTCGAGATACTGTAATATGCTTACATTTACTCTCATATCAGTCGATCTTTTGTTTATCGTATGGTTCCATCTCTGAAAGGGGCTAATCGTGCTCAGTAAAGAATTAAAGTCGTTTTGGTTATTTTCGTAAATATCTCGTAATTCGGAGTTTCGTCTCTTCCTAAGTCTATGGTCGACACGGCCGCCTCTTATAAATTCAACAAAATCGTATTGCGTAACGCTGGGGGCTACGTTGCGTCTACCATAAACAGCAAAATTAGCGCCCCAAGGAACCGTAAAGTTGAGACTGACATATGCGGGTTGTTTGTTGCGGAATTCCGAGCTCCAAAACTGATATGCAGGTATTGTAGCGCTGTGTAGTTCGTCGAATTCTCTAACTTCTAACGCAGGAGACCAAGGCGGTGGCGCGGCTTGTTGTGCTTGCTGAGGTATTATGGCTGATTCGAGCGCGGCTTCTGCTGTCGTTGACCATCCACCAAGCGATGAAGTTGATATAGATTCTATGAAACGACAAGACAATTAACAGAAGTAGTACTTGCCTTCTCTTGGCAATTATAGTGTTGTTTATAAAATGTCTGTAATATACTTAAAACATTACTTACCGTCTGATGGCGATGACGTTGATAGAGCATCTCTCATTCCTTGCGCGTGGGTTACTGCTTTCACATCTTGCACCAAAATACAATTAGAATTGTCTATATTACTTTTAATTGACGATAATGCTGCAACAAAGAAACAATTTAGATAAGATTGTGTCAAATTAAATGAAAACGTCGGTTCTGAACAAATACCATAAATATAAGGTTATAAATAGTTGTCGTATCCTTTGAAGTTATTTAATGTACCCTGTATATTAATTATATATGAGTATATTTACTTTTTAAATAATTGTGCCTACGCAAGAATATATTTAAGCATGTGTTGCATGAATATTAAAGCGTAACATCTTGACGCCGGGAACGACAAACAAAGCTGCAAGCTGAGTTTGTCACGCACCATCTTATCAGCAATCAATCGAGAGATCCTAAGTTGAACTATTCGGTTGACACAAATCTCGGTCGAACGCATGATTGCCACACAATGAGAGAGCATGTCATTTGAGAATTTGTCGTTAGAAAACCACGCGTCAGGGCAAGGGAGGCGTCGTGACGTCCTGTCGGGTTTTAATTAACCGGAGCATGGTCGACGCGCATTTTGTGGCAGTGTAACGAACCAATTGGTTCCGCTGGTAGGCCCGGGCGAGTCTCGAGCACGTAGGTGGCTCAGTTACACCCAACAATTTCTTACTCCCGAGAATGCCGTTGTCCGCTCATTATGCGACAGTCGTCAACCTTCCGATCTATTGAATGCCGCGTTACGCTGCCTAATTTGATTTTTCACGGACCCTATAAGAGCACGAGCTCTATTAAATAGTTTAGAGACATACGCGTATACCTAATTTAAATAATTACTGAAGTGTAAAATAGCATGTTTTATAGAATATTTGCCACAAAACCTTTAAATTTTTCTTTCCCGAAACCTTTACAACTTACCTCTGCATTTCAATATAAAATTCGCAAATTGAAAGTTCGAAGGGGAGTAAACAAACGGAATTGGTATTGTAATGTAAAGAGAATTTATTGTGGACATTTATTACTTTTATAAGAAGCCTGTAAACAGCCGGGTTTAGAAGCTTTATGGAGGATATGTTTTATTTGTTTTCGTAAAGCGTGCGTCGGAGTCACTATGCATGCTTTGAATAGAAACTGTTCATCAATCGACGTTCGCTTAATTAGAGTAACGGTAATGAGTAGATATTTCGAAAATAGCTACGATCTCTTTATAAATTTGGATAAGACACTTTTATACGCATTTAGTTTAGTTTTATTAAGCACACAAGTTCTGTGCGTGTTTCGCCGTAATTATGTTATCATCTCATCCCTCGTCCAGCGGTAATTTATCGCGAAGATTTATTTTGAGATAAGCATCACGTTGCGTTGACGCCATTTGGTCCTGCGTTGAAATTGGACGATTTACTCCATAGAGTTGAGGGTCGCTAGTTGACGACAATAACCTTTATCGCCGGCGATCAATAGATAAGTGGCTAATTTATATTCAATGCAGGGGAGTGCATTTTAAGTTGTATTGATTTTTTTAAATCCCTGCTGCATACTACAGATAGGTAGTGGGTTCTTATGTTAATGTTTTATAATGAAAAGCATTCGAAATCTTTTTTAATCTGTATTGTGTCATATTTTATCAAATATATTAGATTACTGGAATAGGAATGTGTATACTATTATTGTTTTAGTAAAGACGGAGAGGTAAAACTGTAAGTCACTTAAAGAAAAATAACCTGCATATATATTTACTTCTTTATTCGTTCTCATTAGAATTTAGGAAATACGTTAAAAAAATCTTTTAATTATCAAACTCTTAATTTCATCGAAAACTAATAGCAATCTTTACTTATTTTCACTGTACTCATTAATTTTGTGAACAATACATAAAATGGGCCATAAAATCTGTAACTACATACAAAAGAGCACCAGATGACGTAATTTCCGCCCACAAAAATGAAATATAACAATGTGGCATGTCGCGATTTTCGATGATCCCTCGTAAAATCTATAAATTTCGCCATAGAAACGAGAATAGGAAATGGAGGGTGCTCTCGTCGCATCAACGGCACGAGACGATTGTGTGCAGATGGACGATGTTTGCTATCTGTACTATTTTTCGAGTTAATACAATTTATTGTAATACGATTCAGCATAGATTGCATCGTGCGATGGGGGAGCGAAACTCGTTTGATAGAGTCCCGGGGGATAGACGACGCGCCGTCGCACTGGCTCGGTATTAGTCACGTGATAAATCTTCCGTTCCTCGTGTCACCCTATCTCTTTCCATTATACGCAACACATCATAATAGTCTCCTTCTCCTTTCTAAATATGATCCACGGGAGGGTCGAGTTCTTATTTGCCCTATTCTATAAGAAGTGCAGACAGGAACAAATCTATTTCAGCCTAATGCAAATTTGATACTATACACAAGTTTCTTTGATTTGTTCCGAAACTCTCTAGGGTAT